>JAGFNQ010001138.1:584285-881785 GCA_024364735.1 Boesenbergia rotunda
TCTTGTTTAAGATTATCACTAACTGTCTGATACCTACTACTTCGAAGCACTTAGATGAAATTCACTCATTCCACTGCTTGATGCTCTACGGGATGCACCAGCAGTTAGACTTTGACATAGTGACTACCATCTATTTCTCCATCATCACCTACAACCAGATCGACTGTCAGACAGTTTTTATGCCTTTTAGCCATATCATTATCGCTTCAGTCGGTTGGTATCGACGTCTCACAGGGCAGCATCGTACCTATGGTTCGGCAGGACTGTCGACTTGACCGACGCAGGTTGGCCCAGTCTGGTATTGTTGTCGGACCGCAGGGGCTGAGGTGGAAGGATAGGAGACGTGTGGGGGAGTTACCTAGGGCAGCCCATGATCAGGAGCCGCCCGCTGCTGTTGAGGATTACTATGAGCCGAATCCAGATCTCCGCTGGCAGGTTGCGGAGCTGGAGCGGACGATGCAGCGCGAGTTTCATATTTCCGAGCTCTGGCGACAGGAGGTCAGCTCTGAGCTTCGGTCATTCGATCGCCGACTACTCGCTGTAGCATCCGATGTTTCTGGGATCCGCTCACAGCAAGAGGCGTGGTACGCGGAGTGGCACCAGCATACGTTTCCTGGAGCTGCGCCCTCCAGCAGCACTGCACCAGGGGATTTCATATATATTGATGATACATCTGACGATGACCCCCCTGAGGATTGATGATGTTGACTGTTATGATTTGTGTTACATTTGACTGTTATGCCTTGTGTCGTATTTGACTATGCTGTGATGATGTATGATGCATCTGACAGTATGACTGATTTCATGTATATCATGCTACTTCATGTTTATTTCTATGTCCTGTTTTACTCTATTCATGTGTTGCATGTGATTGCTACGTCCTGTTTTATATTTATCACATGGTTTCATATGCTTTCAATCAATCATATCTTTGTTGTTTTGGGAGAACCCTAGGGTTTAGGGGGAGTATGTTTAAACTTAACAGTCCGTCTACACCCTTTTCGGTGTTTGACAAAGGAGGAGAGTATGGTTGGTTAAGTTTAGGACGATTATGAGTTTTAATGTTGTAGGGGGAGGATCCTGATTTTCCTACAATTCTGAGATTTGAGATAATTGGATTCAAATTCCTAAACTTAAAATCGGGTTGTCAAACAACAAAAAGGGGGAGATTGTTGATGCAGTCTGACCCTGATTGTTGTTTTGGTGTTGACACCGATTTTAGTTTAGGTTGATGAGATGATTAGAATTAAGTCCTGGTCATGGACTAGGCATACCTAGTGGGACTAGGTTTGATAAAAGCCTAACTTGGAGGGTCAGGTCCTAGCTTGAGAAGCTAGGTGGATGAAGTCCTAACTTGGAGGGTTAGGTGTGAAAAGTCCTAGCTTGGAGGGCTAGGTGGATGAAGTCCTAACTTGGAGGGTTAGGTGTGAAAAGTCCTAGCTTGGAGGGCTAGGTGTGAAAAGTCCTAGCTTGGAGGGCTAGGTGTGAAAAGTCCTAGCTTGGAGGGCTAGGTGTGAAAGTCCTAACATTGAGGTTAGGTGTGAAAAGTCCTAGCTTGGAGGGCTAGGTGTGAAAAGTCCTAGCCTGGAGGGCTAGGTGGATGAAATCCTGGCTTGGAGGGTCAGGTCCTAGCATGGAGGGCTAGGTGGATGAAATCCTGGCTTGGAGGGTCAGGTCCTAGCCTGGAGAGCTAGGTGGATGAAACCCTGGCTTGGAGGGTCAGGTCCTAGCTTGGAGGGCTAGGTTGGATGAAATCCCGGCTTGGAGGGCTAGGTCCTAGCTTGGAGGGCTAGGTCATAGCTTGGAGGGCTAGGTTGAAGGCTCGGTGAGTGAGACTGGGCATAGAGTCTTGGTCCGAGGGACCAAGCACGAGTCAAAGAAGGGCTGGAGGCTTGTTCTCGTGACTTAGAGGAGATTTGACATTGCCTGGATCGGTCTGGTGACCGATCAGGGAAGTTGGCACGATGTTTCCTCGTGGATCGGTCTGGTGACCGATCCAGCGATGACTGATCGGTCTGGTGACCGATCAGGGAGCATACAGTGGGTTTTGGGAACCTTACTGCTTGGCTCCTGATCAGTCTGGTGACCGATCAGAGATACTGTTCAGATCGTTCTGGTGAACGATTATCGCGGAGTTCTCCTTATAACCGATCAGGCTGGAGCCTGATCGGTCGGAGAGCTCCTTGATCGGTCTGGTGACCGATCAGGGAGCATACAGTGGGTTTTGGGAACCTTACTGCTTGGCTCCTGATCGGTCTGGTGACCGATCAGAGATACTGTTCAGATCGTTCTGGTGAACGATCAATTGTCGCGGAGTTCTCCTTATAACCGATCAGGCTGGAGCCTGATCGGTCGGAGAGCTCCCTGATCGGTCAGCTGACCGATCAGGGCACAGCCTGATCGGTCTGGTGACCGATCAGGCCCTTGTGGCTATGAAAGCTGGGAATCCCAGCAAAGCTGTGGATCAGTCCGATGACCGATCCACGATCCCTGGATCGGTCCGGTGAACGATCACTTTAATTCAAACGCGCTGTCAGACGCTCTGATCACGTCTGATCGCGTCTTCTTTCTCTGCTCTTAACTACTGAGTGTTTGATTCTCTGTTGATTTGCTGCCCTAATGAGCTGCTAAGTGTGCAGGAGACTCAGGGATCATCCAAGGGAAGTCAAACAAAGGCTTTAGCTACAGCAGGTTTGGCTGTTTGCTTCCGCAGGTTGTAACGTTCTCTGGCATGAGCTGCAACGGCTGAGGAGCTGATGACCTGGGGCTCGACTGGAGGGGATTTAGTGAGTCCAGAGGAGGTCAGGGGTAGCTGGCTGTTGCAAGTGAGCAGCTGGGAGCTGCTGCAGAGGAGCGTGTGACCTGGCGATGGAAGCAGGATAAGCCATGGAGTGGAGAAGGAGCTTAGAGTTCTCCACATCAAAAGCTTTGCTGAATCATCTGTTGTGCACTACTGTGAATCACTTGAAGCGATCTCTTGCAAAGCTGTAATATTGAGTCTGTGGAGGGAGTCGCGAGTGGATAAGCAAGCAAACGAAGAGCTGGGAGCTCTTGCGTTGGTTGCGCTATGCTGTGCTCGGTGATATGCTCTCACATTTCTCATCCTTGTGCTTTGCTAGCGATCTGTAAGATCTTCCTTGTTGTCTCTGTGCTTAATTTCTGATACATTTGAGACCATTTGTGTGGAGAGGTTTCTCCACCGAGAAGGAAGATTTGATATCCGAATTTCCGGGGCTTGATCTACCGACGATCAAGGGATCGCCCACCTTACGGGCACGCCAAGGAATAGGGGTAAGTTATCCCCGAACCTTGTATATCCTTGCGTTAGAGTTTTGCTTGTTACTTAGTTTCTGCATATAGTTTCTGCACTTGTTTTGCTTCCGCTGTCTAACCTCTGAAGTGCAGAGAAAATCAAAAACTGCTAAGTTTCAAGTGTCTGGCTACATTTACCCCCCTCTCTCTAGCCATCCAAGTTCCAACACCTACTACCTCCGCGGTGAGTAGCCATGGCCTCGGTGTTGTACACGCCCGGCCAAGAGCTGCAAAACCCTACTACCTCCGCGGTGAGTAGGTTTGGCCTCATTGCTGCACATGTCCGGCCAAGAGCTGCAAAACCCTACTACCTTCACGGTGAGTAGGCTTGGCCTCGGTGCTGCACATGTTCGGCCAAGAGCTGCAAAACCCTACTACTTCCGCGGTGAGGAGGCTTGACCTCGGTGCTGCACATGTCCGGCCAAGAGCTGCAAAACTCTACTACCTCCGCGGTGAGTAGGCTTGGCCTCGGTGATGTACATGTTTGGCCAAGAGCTGCAAACCCTACTACCTTCGCGGTGAGTAGGCTTGGCCTCGGTGCTGCACATGCCCGGCCAAGAGCTGCAAAACCCTTCTACCTCCGCGGTGAGTAGGCTTGGCCTCGGTGGTGCACATGCGCTGCCAAGAGATGCAAAACCCTACTACCTCTGCGGTGAGTAGGCTTGGCCTCAGTGTTGCACATGCCCCGCCAAGAGCTGCAAAACCTTACTACCTCTGCGATGAGTAGGCTTGGCCTCGGTGCTGCACATGCCCCGCCAAGAGCTGCAAAACCCTACTACCTCCGAGGTGAGTAGGCTTGGCCTCAGTGCTGCACAAGCTCAGACTGGGCGCTGGCTACGTACGTGGCTTGCCCCTCGAGCTGAGGGTAGACATTTTAAGAACAAACAAACAGGAGCAACTGCAGACCCTCTCTGATGATCTACAGAAGCTAACCCAGGAGCGGGAGCAACTCCAGACCCAGGCGAAGGAGTTGTCTGCCACCGTCAAACTCTTGGAAACCTCAAAGAAGACTCTAGAGGATCGGACCCAGGAACAAGAGCGCTAGCTGGCCACCCAAGAGTCTGAAATAGAGCTGGCAGCTGCATACGTGTCCGATCTCTAGGAGGAAGCCACCCGAGCCCAGGACAAGGCTTTGGCCACCTCTCAGAAACTCAAGAAAGCCCTAGGGGCTCATGATCAACTGTCTTGGGAGGTGGCCGAGTTGAAGTCCGCCAAGAAGGAGGTTGAAGCTGAGCTATAGAAGCACAAGACTGACCAAGCAGTTCAACTGTTCAAGGTTGAGGCGGAGTTCAAGGCCAGATTTTTATAGTCTGACAAGTTCGGCGGCCTTCTAGCTGGGCAGGTATTGAAGCGTCTGAAATAGGGCTTCAATGATGCCATCATCCAATTGAAGAGGACCCAACTGCTGAAACCAGACGCAGATCTAAGTGCTCTGAGCATCAGCCAGGTTTGGGATGAGCTCTCGCCTGAAGAGCAAAAAATATAAAGTTTTTCCCAGACCTGGGCCTTGCTTTTTCTTTGTCTTTTATTCTTAGTAACTTTTCATTTTTTTCTCATGCGCCAAACATGTAATCATCTTGGATATAATGAAAACATTTTTTTGGCTTACTGTCTTGAGTTTCTTGTCTTTTCTGCTCCTTATGCATTATTTGTCCTCGACGAGAGGGGTACGGGCTTTGAAAAACAAGCGTTCTTCCCTGACTCGAGGAGCGAGGACGTGGAAGAGCAACCATTCAGTCCAAGGAGCAAGTGACCCCGAGGGAAGCCCTTGGTGCTGCGAAAGATAGCATACAACCTAGGGAGCCTACGACCAAGAGGGAAACATCGAATTAAGATGAGCAGGTCGGGCAGACCCAGCTGTGGCAAGTATCGACCCAGAGGGAGGAGTTATAGTAGTTGTATCTCTTTATGTTTGAGAGTGTAACTACTAGATGTACCCCGGAATTCTTAATGGAACGTTATTGTCCCTTTCCTTTGTGTACTAAGAGTCTTTCTTCTTTTACTCTATGTCTCCTTGTGAATTTACATGACATGCTTTTACCTTAGTAAGTGAGATCACTTTATTCTAGCCACGGACCAAGGAGTCACCAACTCAGCAAGGATGTCCTTCAGCTCAAGAACCCAGAGCTCAGAGGTCGGCCGACAATTACAAGTCAATTCAAGTCTTCGCCGGGCAACTGCAAAGAAATGACTTCAGTTGTGTTCTTCTAGCCAGCTCTTAGTTGAGCATCCGCAGCACCCAGACCAAACCTACTCATCTCAGGCATCTGCAGCATCACGAGGTAGTACGATTTTAACAGCTCTTGGTCGGGCATCGGAAGCACCTGGACCAAGCCTACACATCTCGGGCATCCACAGCATCGCGAGTTAGTAGGGTTTTAACAGCTCTTGTTCGGGCATCCGCAGCACCCAGACCAAGCCTACTCACCTCGGGCATCTGCAGCACCGCCAGGTAGTAGGGTATTAACAGCTCTTGATCGGGCATCCGCAACACCCGGACCAAGCCTACTCATCTTGGGCATCCATAGCACCGTGAGGTAGTAGGGTTTTACAGCTCCTGGTCGGGCATCCGCAGCGCTCGGACAAAGCCTACTCACCTCGGGCATCCGCAGCACCGCGAGGTATTAGGGTTTTAACAGCTCTTGGTCGGGCATCCGCAACACCCGGACCAAGCCTACTCACCTCGGGCATTCGCAACACCGTGAGGTAGTAGGGTTTTACAGCTCCTGGTCGACATCCGCAGCACCAAGACCAAACCTACTCACCTCGACATCTGCAACACCACGAGATAGTAAGGTTTTAGAAGCTCTTGGTCGGGCATCCTCAACACCGCGAGGTAGTAGGGTTTTACAACTTCTGGTCGGGCATCCACAGTGGTCGTACCAAGCCTACTCACCTCGGGCATCCGCAACACCGTGAGGTAGTAGGGTTTTAACAGCTCTTAGTCGGGCATCCGCAGCACTCGGACCAAGCCTACTCACCTCGGGCATCCGCAGCACCGCGAGATAGTAGGGTTTTAATAGCTCTTGGTCGGGCATCCGCAACACCCAGACCAAGCCTACTCACCTCGGGCATCCGCAGCACCGTGAGGTAGTAGGGTTTTAATAGCTCTTGGTCGAGCATCCACAGCACCACGAAGTAGTAGGGTTTTAACAACTCTTGGTCGGACATACACAACACCCGGACCAAGCCTACTCACCTCGGGCATCCGCAGCACCGCGAGGTAGTAGGGTTTTACAACTCCTAGTCGGGCATCCGTAGCACCCAAACCAAGCCTACTCACCTTGGGCATCTGCAGCACAACGAGGTAGTAGGATTTTAGCAGCTCTAGGTTGGGCATCCGCAGCACCGTAAGGTATAGCTCCTGGTCGGGCATCCGCAGCACCCGGACCAAGTCTACTCACCTCGGGCATCCGCAGCACCACGAGGTACTAGGGTTTTAACAGCTCTTGGTCGGGCATCCGCAACATCCAAACCAAGCCTACTCACCTCGAGCATCCGTAGCACCGCGAGGTAGTAGGGTTTTAACAGCTCTTGGTCGGGCATCCGCAGCACCCAGACCAAACCTACTCACCTCGGGCATCCACATCACCGCGAGGTAGAAGGGTTTTAACAACTCTTGGTCGGGCATCCGCAACACCCGAACCAAGCCTACTCACCTCGGGCATCCGCAACACCGTGAGGTAGTAGGGTTTTACAGCTCCTGGTCGGGCATCCACAACACCCAAACCAAGCCTACTTACCTCGGGCATCTGCAGCACAACGAGGTAGTAGGATTTTAGCAGCTCTTGGTCGGACATCCGTAGCACCCAGACCAAGTCTACTCACCTCGGACATCTGCAGCACCGTGAGGTAGTAAGGTTTTACAGCTCCTGGTCGGGCATCCACAGCACCCAGACCAAGCCTACTTACCTCGGGCATCTGCTGCACCGTGAGGTAGTAGGGTTTTAGCAGCTCTTGGTCGAGCATCCACTGCACCCAGACCAAGCTTACTCACCTCAGGCATCCGCAGCGTCGTGATGTAGTAGGGTTTTAGCAGCTCTTAGTCGGGCATCCGCAGTACCACGAGGTAGTAGGGTTTTAACATCTCTTGGTCGGGCATCGTAGCACCTGAACCAAGCCTACTCACCTTGGACATCTGCAGCACCGCGTGGTAGTTGGGTTTTAACAGCTTTTAGTCGAGCATCCGCAACACTCAGAACAAGCCTACTAACCTCGGGCATCTGCAACACCACGTGATAGTAGAGTTTTAACAGCTCTTGGTCGGGCATCCGCAACACCCAGACAAAGCCTACTCACCTCGGGCATCCTCAACACCGCAAGGTAGTAGGGTTTTAACGGTTCTTCATCAGGCATCTGTAGCACCCGGACCAAATCCACTCATCTCGGGCATCCGCAGCATCGTAAGGTAGTAGGATTTTACAGCTCCTTATCGAGCATTCGCAGCTCCTAGACCAAGCCTACTCACTTCGGGCATCTGCAGCACCGCGAGGTAGTAGGGTTTTAACAGGCTAGTATTCGGTGTTTTTCGAGTAATATTTCATTTGTTCCTTTATTTATTGAACTTTGTCATCTTCCAAATAGTAGCTGCCTCATGTGAGCTTTCTGGTGATGATGTAGGGTCCGTCCCATTGAGGTTTCTGCTTCCCCGGGTCGTCAACTGGTTTGATCCTCTTCTAATCCTTGTCTCCGACTTCAAAGCTGCGGGTGATTACCCGGCAATTGTAGGCTTGTTGCATACATCGTCGGTATGCTTCTAGCCTGGATGTTGCTTTATCCCGGACCTCTTATACATGATCTAGGTAAATCAGCCGCTCTTGATTATTGTCCTCCTTATTATAGTGCTGCCATTGGACGGACTCTTCACCTACCTCCACCGGAATCACGGCCTCGCCTCCATACACCAGCTGAAAAGGGGTCTAGCCTGTTCCTTCTCGTGGAGTGGTATGGTAGGACCACAAGATACTGAGGAGCTCCTCGACCCAGTTGCCTCCGACGTGGTCTAGTTTTATCTTGAATCCCTTGAGGATTTCACGGTTAACGACCTCAACTTGTCCATTGCCCTACGGGTACGCAATCGATGTGAAGGCTTGACGAATGCCTAGCCCCTCGCACCCTTCTTTGAGTTTGCGCCCGACAAACTGCCTTCCATTATCCAATACTAGCTTGTGGGGGATGCCGTATTGGCAAACAATATCCCTCCATAGGATCTTCATTACCGCGACCTCCGTGATATGTGCCAGAGGCTCCGCTTCCACCCATTTGAAAAAATAGTCCACAAGGACTAGCAGGAACTTCTTCTGTTGGGGTCCTATGGGAAATGAGCCTACAATGTCCATTCCCCACTGATCGAAGGGCAGGACACTGTGGAGACTCACAGGACCTCGGTCGATCGATGAGTCACATGCTGATGTCTCTGGCAGGTTTCGTATTCGGCCACGAACTTGAGAGCGTCAGCCTGTAGAGTGGGCCAAAAGTGCCCTACCAAGATAATTTTCCTAGATAGAGACCTTCCCCCAATGTGGCTTCCGCAGATGCCTTCATGTATCTCCCGTATCATATAGTTGGCTTCCTCTTTCAATTTTTTCTCGGTGGAGTGTGTCATACTGCCATGGAAGTCGCAGTACTTCATCAGTGGCTATGGTTGCTGGGTGTCAACTGTCTCATCCAGCTTCTGCTTACCAGCTCACTGGTCTTTCCCCATGCGAAGATCTTTTCCTCGGGCTAGAGCCAAAGGTTTCCTCCTTTCTGACCGTACAACGGCTTGAGCAGGGACCCCGGTTGGTTCCTTGTGGCGGGCGTGTTGCACTTCTTCCACGTTGACGTGCTTGACAGAATGCCCTAGCAAATCATCGAAGCTGGTGGGTGGCTTTTTCACCAAAGATCGGAAGAAATCCCCTTCAGAGAGCCCCGGGTGCAGACACTGACGAGGATCTCCGACGTCATGGTTGACACATCCTGCGCCACTCGGTTGAACCGCCAGATGTAATCCTTGAGTGGTTCTTTCGGCTTCTGTTTGAGAGCAAATAAATTTAACGTCGTCTTCTAATAATAACGGTTGCTGGCGAAATGATGGAGGAAGGCGGTTCTAAACTCCATGAAGGAGTTGATAGAGCCTTGGGGCAGTCTCTGGAACCATCGCTGGGTGCCCCTTGATAGGGTGTTCAAGAACACCCAACACTTTACACCATCGATGTACTGGTGCAGGAGTGTCGCATTCTCGAACTTGTAGACATGATCCTCAGGATCTGTCTTTCCGTCGTAGTTGACAATCCTAGGCCCGCGGAACTGCTTCGGCATGGGATCTTCCACAATCTCCAGTGAGAAAGGGGTACAGGGTGTCTTTGAGAAGGCCTTAGGTTCTTCCCTCTTCCTAGTCCTTCCTCCTGCCTCAGTGCGTTGGAGGCTACTGAGTTGACCTTCTCCAAATCTCCTAGAGAATCCTATCGGTATATCGGGATTGCTTCGACGTGTCCCACCAGTGGGGAGATAGATCTCCATTGTTGGGGATGTGAGGTGGAGATCCTGGGGATCTCCCCTTGCACAGAAGCTACTCGTCGTGAGACGACCTACTCGATTTGGTGCTGTTTGAGCGCACCTTTGACAGTATTGGCACCAGGCGATCTAACTCCTCTTTCGTCAGAACGATAGATTGTTCCTCCGACTCTGTCATCGATGCTCCTTCTGGTACTTTGATAGACTTCCCACAGACGGCGCCAAACTTGTTCTGGAAGGAATCGACGTCGACGACTAGTCACCAGAGTTCAACCCACGAGGATGATGACGAGAGAGGAAGAGCTCCCACCCTGCGAGATTAACACAAGCGTTAATGGGAACACATCGGAGATTATCTGGCGGAGCCCACTCCGACGCTCAAGTCAGTACGAGAGTCTCTGAGATGTAAGGAAATAAGGAGAAGTGTGAGTAAGAATGAGCCTAAACCCCTTACCTAGGGGGTTAAAGTACCTTTTATACCTGAGACGACAATCACACGTGCCCCCATATTCTTCTCCACATCCCCTCAATTGTCGGTTATTGGATAATCCATGTAACGGTCCTCGCAGCCATTAAATCTGGGTCGTTGCAATAATTAAGGCTTTAATGGCTACATATTATGGGTCATGATTATCCCCCAATTATTAGTGATAATTATCCATTGATCCGAAAAAAGAGGACAGTTACTTGAGGTCGGGCTACCGGATAAGGTGATCCTTGGGCTCCGCTACCCCGAGGTGATCTTGGGGTCCTTTGGCCCGGGGGAGGGGGATCCCGGGCGTTCGCTTTTTCGAGGTGATCTCGGGGACCTGACATCCCGAGGTGATCTCGGGCATATATCCTCCTGGGACGATCTTAAGAGTATGTCTACCCGAGGTGGTGTTGGGAATCCACCTTCCCGAGGGGGTCTCGGGAGTCAGAGAAAGAGAGTCGTCCAACTCGGTAGATCTTGCTACATAGTTTCTTCAATCCATGTGTCAATCACGGGGTGTTCAACCCCATCAGATACGAAGAAATATAGAAGGGGTATGCAAGAATATGCTGCGTGATTTTGATATTATTAACATCCTATTTGGAAATGGATGAAATTGAATTCTTTCAAGGAATTGAAATTCAATTCTATCGTTTGGAGCACATTTTCAACCAGGAATTAATAAGGAATTGGAATTCAATTTTCTTTAAATCCTTCAAAATAAATTGGACTTAAAGATGTCTGATTTGTGAAAGGAATTGCTTTAATAAATGAAAATTATTAAAGAGCCCTTATTTCTCACTCAGTTCTATTTTGGTTGAAGGATAAAATTGTAAAAATATAAAAATTCAATTCAATTCTGATAGATATCAAATCAAGAAATTAAATTCAATTATGTTATTTATTAATTCATTTTAAATATAAAAATTAAATTTAATTTATAATAAAATTTCATTTGCGATGAAATTCAATTCAATTTTTTAGTTAAAAAGTTTGCAAATGAGGTGCAAAGATTCCGCGAAATGAGAAATCCCAAAACTCCAAAAACCCTTGTCTCCGCGTTGTGCATCATAATCTCTCTTTGGAGGGTGGGGTTTATGGAAACCAAATCCACCCTCTAGGTCACGCTGCTCATGGCATTCTCTCCCGCTTCACTTCTTCTCCGCCGCTCCTCCGTCGCCGCCCCCTTATCTCCTTTGACCTCCCTCCGTTCGTCCCTCCTTGTTTCCCTCGTAAAAGTCCCCCCTTTTTTCGCCTCCGCGCGCTCCCTCTCTGCCGCTCCACTCCCGCAGCACCCGTCTGACTCCTCTGATCCCCTTGACCCCCCTCAATCCTCCCTTTCCGCCCGCCTCGCCTTCGTCCTCGACCAGATCGATTCCATCGATCGCGATCGCGCTGATAAGGAAGCCGCTCTCCAGCGCATCCGCGCCTGGCACCAGGCCAAGGCCGCGCCGCCGCCCTCGCCTTCCCCGCCCCCGCTCCCGTCGCCTCCATCCAATGATGACGGGATTCCCATGGATCCAGCGCCTCGCGAGACGAACCAAAACGAGATATTTCTCGCGTCAACTGATACGAGCACGAATGGGAGTATGAGGGATGTTCTTAGGCAGGAGGTGGAGGTCGTACACCCCTGGCCCGAGTGGATTGAGCTGATCGAGAGATTGTCGCAGCAAAATTACTTTGACTTTCGTAGGACAGACGAGGAGCGCGTCGCAGCGAATTTGTCCATCGACCTCTCGTCAATAAAGGAAGAAGTGGGGTTTGATTTCTCAAGGGATTGGAACGCTGTCAAGAATGCTTGTTCGAATTTTGGCCGTGACCGCTTTGATATTTTGAGGTAGGCGGGAAATCTTACTCTTTAGTTTTTTGTTTTGTTTATTTTGGTGGTGCTTGGTGATCTTTTAACTTGTAATCATGCTCAGATTTGTTCATTTTGTGTGTCTTCGTTTACATTTGGATCTTTTTGGTTGCACCATCATATTTTGAGGAAGAAAATTGGTATTTAAATAATACAACTACGGACTCATAATTTGGTTTGAGATAAAAGTTTAGACTCAAGAAGCATCTGCCACATTAAGAGCCTGTTAGTATAGACGAAATCAATTGATGGATGGACACATATGTCTATTCTTTCAGTTGAAAGGATGGATCAATCAGAAGGGATAAACTAAAGGATAAAGTTTCTGATTTCTCTCATTTTTCGCCTCCCAAATTAGGCAAAGTGAGAGAGGGGTGGATATTATAATTTTTACATACTATTTTAATGTTGTTCTTATTTGTTTCAGTTTTATTACCTCCCTTGAGCGCAATCTGATTTTTTTTGTTCACCTTTCTCTGTTACAGACACCCCTATGCATCTTCATGTGCCTCATATTTACACCTCTGTTTGTCCCGATGCGTCTTTGCACTTCTTATCTTTCCTCTCATTTCTTCAAGGATAGATTATTCAAAAAGACTTTGATAGTTTAATTCCTCTTTTCCCTACAACAAATCATCTGGAATTGACTAGTGGTTAGTTGACCTTCACTTAGATATAATCAATTTAATGTAATTAAATTGATTTAAAACATTTGTATAATAATAATATTGATATAACATTGTCTAGAGTTGAATGACGGGAATATCAATGTTTACTTTGACATTTTAATCTTCTTACAACTGGAAGAAAGTTTGAAACATTTGAAAATTAGCGGTACGGAATGAGAGAGAAATGCGAAAGGGGGTTACAAAGAGAGTATAGCATTGCCATTTTTCAATTTTATTATTTGTTCTTTGGTTTATCACACCAGAACAGTTGCACGAATAGGTGTCTAAATGAACAGGCAGAAGGATAAATTAAACATCCATCTGCCTATTCTTCCATCCATCCATCCATCCATCCTCGTTCATGTTATTTCCTTGAAGAGATGGTTAATAAAAGGATGAATATGTTGGAAAAATGAAATGGAGGGATGATAAGGAAATTATCCATTGAGTTGTTTCCTTGAATGAGCATATTTAAAGAGGGTGAATGATGCTTTCTTTATAATTGTGTGTTAATTAACTTTCCTTCCAGTTGAGTTACAAGGATGGATCCTCAAAAATATCTGATTTCCTTCTTTATTTGTCACCTCTGTTTGTCAAAAGGGAACAGAGGAGAGATTTTCCATCCTTCGACTTCTCTCTTGATCTTAGGCCGTCCTTCAACTTCTTCATTCATGTAAATAATCCCCTAAGTTTTAGCTGGCATCGGATATTGTTATTGTTTATGTCATAATTCTTTGCATGATTAAGTTGAATGAGAATTGAAATGCAGGTCATTGTCGAGGAATGATATTCAAGTTCTGGTGGGTCATGGATGCCCAAGTATGAGCCCAAAAGTTGTCTTCTCAGCAAAGTTGTTAAGAAAGCTTGTGCACCTTGATGAAGGAGATGTATGTAACACTTTCTCCGTAACTTATTATATTCACAAACTCAATGAAAGCTTGTTGCATAATGAACTGCTCTTAGCTCATGCCTCATTTTCTATGATTATTTCCTATTTTATACAAAGCTTGCATCACTGGATTGCTAGAGACAGTCCTATGTTTGAACTTTGAAGGTTGTTTTATTTTAAGGCTTATTGACCTTTTTCTGACAAAGCATATGCCTTTGTTACCATGGAAATGCTGAAACACAGCTGAATGTTAGTTGGATAGGATTGTGGAGGTTGTTTATGGAATGAAATTAACCAGAGATATGAATGGTGCTTGAATGAACAACGGTGCTTTACTTGTAACTCTCTGTTACAACTGTTCCTTTGTGCAATAGCATTACACAGAACTCCCATATGTGAAATGTGATGATTCTGATTGAAGCTATTGGGGTTTGATATTTCAGAAGTAGATTTAATTAAATTTCTACTGACTGCAGTAAAGATAGTCTGGGTTTGCATTTGCAAGCATAGTGTGGCTTGTTTTAGGTCTTCTAAGCTTATACTCGATTCATTAATCCATGTTCTGGAACTATTAGCACATCCCAAGTTCCATCATGATTTATTTCATAACTTGCCAAATTTGCTGTAGTTGCAAGCCATCTGATTCATGTTAGTACTGACTTCAGCTGACCTAATAAATGCTGAATGACACTAATATGGATGATCCTGATTCAAGCAATAGTCAGCTAAATTAAGTTAGTAGGATCAAGAACATCTTTGTTAATTCTCTAAGATTGCTAGAGCTAGTCACTACTAGTGTCATGTTAGTTTAAATAAGTGTTAGGGAGTCAGATCAGTTTCTACTTTCCAGTCCATGTAACTATCTTCATTATGAAAAACTGATGTTAATCACAAGAAACTTAAATATTTCAGATGAATGCAACAAATGTGTTAATGTTTTAGAAATATGAGAAACATAGCATGAAAAATGAGCGCTCTAGTTAGTTTTCCCACTTAAACCTTACACTGATAGATTATGAAGACCAGATGCAGTAAATTCCTATCTATTTCCATGTTTGAATCATTTAGATGAAGTAAACTGCACAGATACTGATGCTTTATTTTGACCTCAGGTATGTAGTTCATGCAGCCTAAGGAGCAAGTGTGGCAGAGGATATATCTTACCACGCAAGGAGGATGAAGCACGCACTCTTGATGTTGTGCGTATCTTACTGACATTTGGTTTTAATCATGTAAAAGAAACAGTTGAAAATAAGCCTCTTATGAAAATGATATCTGTAAAAACTGTAATCCGCAAGTTGCTACATGAGATTGTTAAGTTGAGTGCAATTCCAATAGATCCCAATCTTCCACCTCCTGTCATCAAGAAGCCTCCTCCTAAGGTAAAGCAAACCCCTCCGCCTCCGAAAAAAAGAGTTGGGAGAGATGATGTAGAAATGAAGAAAGGAGATTGGCTTTGTACCAAGTACATCTTTTACCTTTTTGTTTGTGTTAGGTTCTACTTCCTGTTGTTTGTTGGCTTAAGCTAATTATTTTGAATTCAGGTGTAACTTCATGAATTTTGCAAAAAATATTGTCTGTTTGCAATGTGATGCTAAACGACCTAAGCGGCAACTCCTCCCTGGGGAATGGGAATGTCCTAAGTAAGTGCATTCTATCTTTGGCCTTTTACCTAATGATATATTTTCATTTACTTGAAAGTGTAAATAGACACACAAAAAGAGGGATGAATTCAGTGTTTTTGATTAAAATTGCTAACTTTTTCTAACTAAATATAACTTATACTAACAAATTTAAATAACTATGGCAGGTAATTCAAAAGCTAATGACCTATTACAACATGTAAACTATAAACAAATACTCATCTAGGCACACAGTTTAAAATTTTCAAATGCACAGCTGTTTTTGTTAATTTCCTTAGCTTGGAGTTGCATTGATATGTAATTCCTCGTGTTAGAATGCTAGCGCACACCATCTCCATGGTCTTCCTACCTTAGTAGATAGCACAAAGTTGGCATTAACCACCAAGCAAGAAACTCCTCAAGTCAATTAATCTCTTAGCTACATTCAACTTGTCCGAGAACTGATGTTCGTATTAGAATCTTACACTCAAAGACAGCAATATAACTTATATTTATACTCTAGATTGAATTATCTCAAACTGTGCTCGCAGCTAATGACTCTTTATAATCCATGAAGGTATGTAAAATAACAATTTTAGCACAAAGCAATGAGAGAAGTTAATTCTCAATAATGGAGTCATTTGTTGATAATTCTAAGCTTGCTCACACACCATTAAGACAAAATTATATTCTCAATAGGATCAAATTGCTCTAGGAAGGTTTTTTGATGTATCAATAAGGTTAAATCTTATTAAGGTTCATTAATTAACACGTTATACTAGGATCAACTTGTAGTAGAGTGATAAAACTAGTCTTTTTGAGATGAAGAAGGATGGGTTTCAATAATTGAGCTTCAATAACAACTAATTTGCAACCGGTCAACCAGTTAGTGGTCAATTGGTCAACTGAATCCTGAGGTGTTTTAGCAGTCTATCTACTGAAACTGGTACTTCTTGCCTTTTTAAATCACCACCTATTTAGGCTAGTTGAGATATATCCACGAGTAAAGTCAAAATTATGTCCTTTTTTGAGTCACCCCCATCCTCCAACCTATCTTGAGCCATATTGACGTGTTAGGTTAAAGTTTGTATTCTTTTTATCAAGCGTTTAGAGTGTGTTGGTTTAGGATATAAGGCTTTATAGAGAAATATAAAGATAGCATTGACAAGGAATCAAATTATATCACTTCACAAACCCTGCATTTGATCTACAAAGCATCTTTGAAACCTTCCAAATTTCAATGAATTCTTGGTTGTTTCCTTTTCATTGATTTATTTTGTGCTTAACATGAGTATGTTGATTAAAATCCTACAATACAATTGCAAAGTGCAATTTAGCAACATTGTTTGTTATCATCAACATGGCTGTCAAGATGACCATGGCATGAAGTTTATACTTACATTCCTATCTCTCATGGTTGGCTACTTATCTTTTATACAAAGTAATTTTTACAATTTGAGGTCATTGATAATCTACTACCCTTTATCTTCTCTATAGGTGCAATTTCTTAAACTATAGGCGAAACATGGCATGCTTTCATTGTGATCACCAGCGTCCCCCTGACGAATATACAGAAAGTCAAGTGCATACAAGAGATACAAGAGAATATAGCCCAAACCCAAGATTGGATCGGACTACCAGATTGCAAAATGTCTCTTCAGCCTGGAATTTTGACTTTGATGACAATGAATCAGATGGAGCTGATGTTGCAGCGTTTGAATTTGCAGATCCCCATAAGAATGATCAGTCTTATAGGGGAACTGATTTGCAATATGAAGATGATATGGTACATAATGACAGGGTGTCAAGAACCACAGAACGAGATCACCACTTTAAGGAAGATAATAAAAGGAAATCTGCCTTGCACTCTCTTAGAACAGGATTTGATGATTTTGATGACGAAGAGGATGATGATGTAGACAGTTATGAACTTGATAGGACCCAAGCAAGCGAAGTTTCTCGGATGAACTTTTCGGAGCTAGAAAAGGCATCTGATTCTGAAGGTTCGGAAGCATTTGAGCATTATATAAACTCAAAAAATCATGCTTCAAAAGATACTATGTCTGACTCCGAGGATGAAGGTACTGCTGAATATCCTTATCGAAGACCTAGTCATGATGCAGATTCTGATCGGATGGCTGGTGGCAGGGGTCACCTGCGACATAGGGAGATGCCATTTGGGTCAGACGATGACTTCAAATCTGATTCTGATGAAATGGACGACAGTTTAGGGTCAAGACATGGGAAAGGCCACCAAGGAAACCTAGATAGGGCCAGGGAACGAAAATTTTCCAATTCTGCTGACAGGTACCCTGCTGGTATGCGGTCTGACGATGATGACTTATCCAGAGATAGTAAGAGAGGAAAATTCTCCTCTAGAGGCTCACAGAGAGAATTTGGAGCTTCTGATAGGTTGGGCGGCAGGAGGAATTCTTTCGTCCGTGACGATTATGGTTCTTCTAGAGGACCACGCGGGCGTGGAAATGGTGACAGGTACACCGCCGGTATGGTGTCTGACGATGATGACTTATCCAGAGATAAGAGAGGAAAATTCTCTTCTAGAGGCTCACAGAGAGAATTTGGAGCTTCTGATAGAAAGGTCAGCAGGAGGAATTCTTTCACTCGTGGCAATTATGGTTCTTCCAGAGGACCAGGTGCGAATGGAAATGGTGACAGGTTCGCTTCTGGTATCGTGTCTGACGATGATGATTATTCACCCAGAGGTAGCAAGAGGGGACAATCCTCTTCTAGAGGCTCACAAAGAGAATTTGGAGCTTCTGCTAGAATGGGCAGCAGGAGGAATTCTTTTACTCGTGACAATTATGGTCCTTCTAGAGGATCACGGATGCATGGAAATGGTACTGGAACCAGCCACAGAAATTTCAGAGAAAATGATGGATTTCAACAATTCGATAACCGAAGGCAATCTAACAAGGGAGGATTTGGTGCATCGGATCAAAAAAGAAATAGGTCTGGTAATGGAACAAGAGGCCCACGAAGAAATGGTAGAGATATGGATTGGGAGTAATTTCCTGCTAATGTCTTTTCAGACCGAGAGTTGGAACAGAACTGATGACAATGGCAAGTGCTTGTACCTCACATGTCCAATGCTGCTGCTTTGATTAGCCTTTCATGCCTTAGCAATGCAGCTTTGAGATTTCCATTGAAATATGCTATATTTTCCGATCGGCCGGATTCTTAATTTCTTAACTATTTGATTGAAGGTGAGAGTATTTAGTTTCCTCCACATTGACAGATATCTTTTTAATGAAAATTTGTTATAATCTGCCTTTGTTTATCCAGATGATACATGCACTGATGCACCCTGCCACAATGAAGTTCTTGTCACTTGAAAGGGGTTGATAAACATCAAAATATCGTTCAGTCCTGACCAAAGTTAGCTGCATCTCTTTCACCTGCTGTGAGGCTTCTTTTTCACTTTTTATTACTTTCTTCCTTTTTGGCAAATTTCAAGATTATGAGAATGAACATGTAAAAAAAAGTGATAAAAATCGGCCAGACCAATCAGAATAAAATCCAAGTCCCTGTATCAGTTCCATCACGCACAGGCATGTCAAGAACTTGTTCTTATTGGGAATCTGTTAAAGATAATATTCATGGCCTTCGTCTTTATCATCTTTTGTGATATTGTGAACAGGGATTTAAATTGCAGAAATAGTAGATTTAATGAGGTTGGATTCCTTTCCGAGATCCTGAATTGACGGTCGTTTAGTACGTTGGATTGTCCTTTTTTTATGCCGCGAACTGATCTTGGGCCGCGGCGCTGTGCTCAGATGCTTTAGTCCTAATAACGTGAGTATTCCTTGCTGTTGATTTGATGCTAAAGTATAGTTGACATTTTATGGATGAAAATTATATATATATATATATATATCGAAATGCAATCAGTGGATGATAAGACAAGTCATGCTATTTAAAATGTTGGAGTAGATAGCAAACGAATTTGGAATTTGAGATGATTGACCCAATCCTACGGAATGCAATTGATTTGACTTCGGCACGAGTTGTTTAATTAATCATGTCAATAATATATTGTTTTGAGTATTTATGAATCACGGATTCTTTGTTGTATTTTATTTGTTTGATAGATAGCCAGTCTCCTCGTTTAGAATATTTTCAAGTTTGTATAATTTTGAATTGTTTTTTTACCTCTAGATTTTTTGAGATGGAGATTTAGTCATTTTAAACAAATAAAAATTGTATTTTAGGATTTTTTCTGAATTATTTTTTTTCTTTTGTTAAAGACATCTTAATGGTTTTCTAATTTTTAGAGTTTGAACTTCTTGAAACTTATATCCATTTTTTTAAATATATGTAGAGTAAGGCCATCAAGGTGTTTTATCAAAATCTATATTTTATGGAAGTTTCACCTAATATGTTAAGTTCAAACACCCTAAGCATCAAGTCCAAATATATATACACTTATGTATGTGATTTTTTTTTAAAGTAGAAATTTAAATTTGTTAAAATAAACAAGTTTTAGAAGTTCATTAATATTCAAAATAACGAAAAGTTAATTATGGGCAGAAACATATTGACAAAGGAACACTAGTATCTCTATATCTCAAGAGAGAAGATTGATGAGCCAATTCACCAAAGATATTGATTTCTATTTAACATACCAAAATGTTCTAATTTCCTTAGTAATATTTGAGACTAGTTAGAAAAGTCTAATTAGCATCCATTACATCATGTGAAAAATTACATGAAGTAATCTCATTAGTAAGCTTTTCTTTCAAGTCATACATCTCTATACTTTATTTATTTATTCATTTTTTTTTTTTTTGCATTTTGCCTTATCGAGTTAAGCAAGATCTACTTATCAAACCCAAAGCGCACCCGCATCGCGAAGGAGAGGGACCAGCCTGCCCCCAAGGTGCAACGACATGATTTTGTCGGTTGACCCAATCAACTTCCCTCCAATGAACACGACCGGCACCGACGAGTTTCGTCCCACGAGCTTAGCCAGAGCTTTCTCCATATCCCGTCCACACGGGACCTCATCTAGCTCATGGATGGCCGCATTGACACCAAGGTCATGGAAGAGGCTCTTCACGGTGTGGCACATACAACACGAGCTCAAGCTAAACACGACGACCGCCCTCTGCGACGCCAACTTCATCACCTTGTCCATGGCTATGCACAACGAAACCTACAAGGCTGCAACCAAACCAATGCAAGTGTTGGGAGGCTTAGGCTTGTTGCTTGACTACTCTCTTGCGTAGGCTTGCTTTTATAGAGGGGAAAAAAGTAAACAAAAATTGAAAACATGTTTGGTTTTTTTTATTAATTTTTTTTTATCATTGCATTGAGGTTGACATTTTGATTTGGATAATAGCAAGTTTACCTTTTGTGGTGTGGTATGAGATTGAGGAATATTTTGGTGGCTATCTAGTGAATATATCAGTTGACTATTGGATTCTAAATGCCTTGTCATTTTGGTAAGGTTTTAAGCACCTTTTTTTTTCCTGTTATGGAGGATGCTCATTTTAGAGCTACTCAACCTTCACCTTGTGAGGATTGAGAAAATTAGGGAAGCATCAAGACTTACTAATCCGTATATTTATCGAATAAGACTAAAAGATTAACATGTAATTTAGTTGAACTAAATTAGGGGAAGCATCAAGACTTATAGATATACATTTATGTATAACTTAAGAATTTAAAGAACAATTTAAAATTGTAATAAGAGATCGTAAAATGTTTTATTTTCTTGACCTCTTAAATAAGATTAAATTCATGTTTGTTACTCACTTAACAATTTGTGTTTGCTATCTATTTCTCTTAGCCTCCAATTTTGCAAGGTGCAAATATATTTTTGATATTATAGTTGGTTTCAATTTATACATAGAGTTGTTAAATATCTCACCTATTAATTTCTGATTTGATTTGACTTTTATTTAGTTGTATTTATATTTTGTTTCATCTGTTATGTTATTTTATTGTATAATTTTCATTGTATACAAAGAAAAATGATATAAATATATTTGATGAATTTCATAATTATCCGTTTTTATTGTTCTTAGATGTCTTTTATTATATTGTCATCAAATAGGATATCTCTTTGTGTGCTAGAATTACATCTCGGGACGTGACAATTAATTTATCAGATTCGATTGAATTGACATAATATCTTATGGATATCGAGATGTGATAACTAATTTATCAGGCTCGATTAAATTAACATAATATCTTATGGATGTCGTAACTACGTAGTTTAGGGTCCCTAAACCCTAAACCTTGGTATATATTATCAAGTATAGCTAAATTTTTTTTTAAAAAAATATTATAAAAAGAAAATATTTTTCTAATGATTTTGAAGGAATCTTTGTGCAACATGGCCAATCATCTTTTTGTTAAGATAAAGTCTACAAAATATATTTTTATATATCATAAGATAAACCTAGAATTTTCATGAAAGGAGATTGATGAACTTATTCTGTTTTCTCTTTGCCTTTGGAAGATACCTTCATATCTACTGATCACAGAGGTCAGGGAATGTGGTTTCTCCTGCACTATCAAAATCTCTGCCCCAGGAATCCATCGACCTCACTTGATTTGGACTGCGCAATCCAATCCAACTCAAGCTGACTCATGCGAGGGAATACAATTCCTTGTAGGGACCGACCGAGGCACGTCATGTATCCCTATTTCATCTTCCCTCGGTGTATAAGGATTTCGTTCGGATATCTAACCGCTCGAGATAACAATCGGTGGCTACATCGGGTGTATTCAAGATGTTTCACTCATTTAGCACTTGAGACTCCTTAATGAGTTTGCACCATGTCTTTTAAGGTTCGAGCTAAACTTTTGCAACTTTTTCTTCTTGATGGTCGACAAGATTCGAAATTCTTAGTAGATTTGCTAAAGATGCCATCTATCATGATTGATCTTTAGGCATATGGCAAAAATGTTTAAGTTAATGATATTTAAAATATTGAAGTGTTGCATTGCATTATGAAGGAAGCCGAGCAATACTTTTGTTTGTAGGTCAAACTTAGTAGACTAGCATATATTACTTACATATACCCCCTATCCCATCTCCATTTCCATCCCAATTCAATTTCAAACTCTCCTCTTTCATATTTCAATTCTTCAATACTGATCGCCGAATGAGATGGAATCCCAATAGCGCGAGGTCTTCTGAGCGGTACGAACTGCTGGCGCCGGCGGCTGACCTGCAAGGAAGGACCGTTAGCAAATCCGCCAGGAAAAACCCCCGGCCAGACCCTCCGACGGTCAAATTAGCCCACGCACGAGAGAAAAGAGCAAGGAAGCAAAAGCAGTGGACCGAAAATGAACAGTTCGCGTACCTGCGGGCCGAAGAGGGGAGGAGTTTATATAACCGGGGGAGCTGACAGGGCCCTGTCCGTGTCAATCTTAATCTCCATACCAAGCCGAGACAGGGGTATGGGTTTGTCAGCTCTGGGCACCGAGTGGTGCCGCGCAGCGTGTCAGGGCGGCAGGGACCAGTGGCATAGCCACTTTGTAGCAAGGGGGTGCGGTCGCACCCCCTGACCACACCCCTTATATAAATATATATATATAAGGGATTAATTTATTATTGTTTATCATCCAAAAATTGAAATTAATTATATATTTGGAAACCTCAAGACCTAAACTATCCATTAGTTTAACTTTTACAAGGAAATATCTTGATTTATAATGATAAATGTTGAATTTTAAAAATAAAATATATGATAATAAATGAATGAACTAATTTATAGAACATGAAGTAAAAATACTAAATTAAAATTAGATCGGATTCAAAATAAATTTAATTTATTGTAGATACAGAGATAAATATTATATTGGTTCAATCCATGATTAATTTGAAGTTGATTTGGTCAAATTATAGTCGAACCAAGTTTATGTAAGTATCCCAGATAGTTTTGATATTGATCAACCGAATTAAGTTAGACCCTGTGTATATTTGAATCTTTGTATCTAAGGATTATATTGGTTCAAATCAGGATCGATTTGGAATTTATTTGATCCAATTATGATCGAACCAAAGTTATGTAAGTACCCGGATAATTTTGGTGTTGATCAATTGAGTTAAATTAAGTCCTGTGTATATTTGATATCTCGTATCTAAGTTTTGGTGTTGATCAATTTATACTAAAATATGAAATTTTCGAAAATCATTTCTCTTATTCGAAAATCGCCCCTCCTGATTAATAATTCTGGCTACGCCACTGGCAGGGACCAAGGTGCAGGCTCCGGATAGAAGTACAGGAAGTACGGGACCGAAAGGACGTCCGAGACGTGTGCTATAAATGGGTGAGGCCCGCGCTCTCCCCTGTACTAGGGTCGTTTAATGAGTTGCCTGCGACGTGCGTCATAAAGGGGTAAGGGCTGCGCCGACCTCCGTACTGGGGCTATTTAATGCAGTGGAAGGGTGTAGGGGTTGGGCAGACGGAAGCTGGGGTAACTTACCGACCCCTCGTTTGGCTTACCCGAGTGAGATAGGGTCACCTGTGCCATCTCCCGAGTGAAGCAAGGCTTTTGCCCGAGTCCGACGATGCTCGAGTGGATTCACCGGCTCGAGACAGAAGGGCATGATAAAGCAATGTGCGGACAACCTTCGCGGACTCGGTACGAAGGGCGATCAGTCGACTCGGGACTTGGACATGGGAGCCTTGTGCGCTAACCCTCTGCGGGAGGTATGTTGGTCAGGGTCAGTTACTCGGCCGTTAGGCTCGGGAACTCGGGCTGATGCATCACTTGAGGTCGGCTCGGTCGGTCTCCCTTGGGCCGGGTTAGCGATAGGGTTTCTACTCCGCCCCTCGTCCTATCCAGCGCCTACGAGGCTAATCCAACTCGACCCTAGGTGGTGCTAGGCTGGCCGGCCTAGCGACATGTGAGCTAGGCCGGGATCAAATACAAAATCTAGTGGCTCGAATTAACAAAAAGGCGAATCCTTCTTCACATTTTATGTCACCGAGTTGTATCGAAACATACTCCAGGCACATCCGCGGCACAAGGATCGGCTGTGAGGCCAGTCTTGAAAGAGGGTTGTGTCAGGCCATAGCCATTCCAGCAATGCGTCTGCAAGGACAGGAGGCGGATCGACCTGCAATGAGAGATGTAGTGGCTCTCATTCTTGTCTTCACATTCTCATGAACCCAATTCACAAAGCTTTGAATGTAACTAAGGAGCAGGTGTTCCTGTCCACGGCAGAGCAGAGGTTAATAGGAATCAACACGAGCTCAATTACAGTTGTGATCAATAGCATACAACTAGTGAATCAAATATTATCGTTGCAATTGGAATGCCAAAATGAATGAAAATAGAAATAAGGATCCTGAATCCACATGGTCGGAACGAGAATACACAGAAAGTGAAAAATGAACATGATTGAAGGTGAAGGAAGCTACTTTTAACTCTCCAACTACTTGGCTGCTCCAGCATTTGACAATGTTCAAGTAATGAACAACTTTCCAGTTCAAATGGCCTGCATCTCATCAAACTGGTGTGATGCTCTTCTAGCCTCTGTGTTTCCTTGGTAGTTGATCATGTCGCGAAGTGAGGTGGAGTCCCAAGAATGACGTGGTCCCCCGAGCGCTACAAGCAGCTGAGGTTGGCTCCGTTCTGCGAGAAAATGACCGTTAGAAGTATGAGATCGATTAGTAAGAGGGAACTGTGCAGATCAGGTGGTTAGTTTGGACGATCAAATGTATAATTCTAAAAGCTCATTTGATTAAGAACTAATGACATGAAGAATTAGTTCAAAGTTTACACCCACATCTTCACATACTTTTCTACAAAAGGATAATCCGATCATCCTAGGGTACATCCCCTCTGTGTTTCTAATCATCATCCTAAAGCTCATTATGTGATCATTTACTTCTTGGTGAAACTATTAGCGGACTAAATTAATTAATCATTATGGAAACTTTAATCATCATCCAGAAGTTGCATGTCAATAGCGCTAATTATATTAGATTTCATTAAAAAGGAAAAAGTATGTTGTTGATTACAAACATAATGTGAAGGTCATCAATGACAATAGTTTAGAATAATAACTCTGTAAGTTTAAATGCAGACACAAGTATTTGAGAACCAAAGAAAAAATTTAAGAGAATTATAATCTGGCAAGCTATGATTCTATTTGGAACCAATATAGTAACTCATTTAAGGTGTTTCCCCCAATTATACTTTACCAACTCATTAGGCATTTGGATTTTTCACAAAATGCTTGTTGGTGTTGTGCCAAATAGAAGTTAGAATAGAATACTTGCTACGAAATAAATTAGCAAGTGATCCTGTCGACAAGCGAAGATCGGTTCTCACTCGGATGACTCGGTCTCACCAAGCCGACCCGGTCTGCTATAGTTTGGGAGGTCGGATCGAAGTTGAGCTCTCAATATGGTGGAGTGGTTGCAAAATGGCAGCGATCCTCCCTTTGAAGCCCCAGTGGGGGTTTATATAGGGGAGAGGCAACTCTCTGCTGTGTCAGGGCTGGCAAATCTCATTAAGGGATGGTCAGTTGACAGATGGTGATATTGACGGCCGCATTTAATGCTGTGAAACTGTCATAGCCGCCTGACCCTCATAAACGCCTGACACATTGCCTAATATATCTCTTCTGTTCCCCTTTTATTATTGGCGGCTTTGCCAGGTAATGATCATGTCAGAGGGAATTATCTCTTGAGTATCTGATAAGAAGAGCTCATGCGATAGGAAAGACTCGCAATTATTCGATCGTCTCCGTATGATCATGAGTACCTGACCTCGGACGACTGACCTCGATGATCCTGACCCCGGGCATCCGACCTTGAAGGTCTTGATCCTGGACGGATGACCTCGAGGGTCTCGACCTCGGGCGTCCGACCTTGAAGGTCTTGACCCCGGACGGATGATCTCGAGGGTCCCGACCTCGGGCGTCCGACCTTGAAGGTCTCGACCCCGGACGGATGACCTCGAGGGTCTCGACCTCGGGCGTCCGACCTTGAATGATTGACCCCAAGGGCCCCGACCCCGGGGTGACCTTTGATCGGACCTATTAACTGCCGGTTCAGATCAGCAATCGGACCCGACCGAGCCCTCAATCCTTCTAAAAATCATATGCCCGGATCACAAGCCTCCCTCTCAAGTCTAGTCGAAGGAGGAGCGAGATCCGACTGACTAGGCTCCTTGCTCGGTCGGCTTGCCTCTTTCTTTGTCTTCTCACGCGTCACCTCGTACGGCTGATCCTTCCTTTTAATGCCCTATCCCCCATCAAATCCTCATTAATATGAGGACGCGTGTCGCTTCCCGACTGGACATCTCGAGCAACGAAACGTCATCGGCGTGGCCTAGGTGTCGTGCGAGTAAAGCTTCGAGGTCCAGGAAATGACAGGGATCGGACGGCTAGGAGTCTGCCCCGCCATTTTCTTTCTCTTCATCGGACGGTCCCCCTGGTTTCACCCGTGGTATAAATAGGTTTGCCCCCTCATTTCACCTCCTTTTATCCCGATCTTCGCTTTCTATTCGACTTCTGTCCGATCTCCGCCGCCCGACCTCCTCGACCCCGACGAACAGTGTCTCCGGTGAACCTCCCCTTTAGGTACTTTTTCTTTTTTTCCGATCCCCTGCCGTGCCTTTTCTAATTTCGTTTTAATGGCCTCATCGTCTGCGCCTCCGTCGGCGCCTCCCGAACCATGGTACCTGACTACCCGATCTTCCCTTACCCTAGGTCAGATAGAAACTCTACGCATAGATTACTTGATCCCAGAAGACCACCCGATAACTCAGCCCGACCGTCGAGGTCGGGCACACCAGCCCCCCTTAAGTCTTTTCACAGTCTTTTCCGACCAGCTATCAGCCGGTCTGCGCTTTCCCCTACATCCTTTCTTCCGCGAGATCTGCCGTTATTTCCAGGTCTCTTTATCTCAATTAGCCCCGAACTCGATCCGAATCTTGTGCGGCGCCGTAATTATCTTCACCGCCCACAAAATCCCCCTAGAACCCGAGTATTTCATTTTTTCTATTATCTTAAGAAACAAGAGCCCGGGAATTTCTACTTCCAGGCTCGTATTAACTCTGCCTTCCTGGAGAAGGTGCCTTCCTCCAACAAAGGTTGGAAATCTCACTTCTTCTACATCCAATCAATCCCCCGACCGAACTGGCCTACCGAGTGGAAAGAAAACCTTCCTGATCACCCACAGCTACCCAAGAACCTTCGTTCAGAACCGGGCTACCGTTCCGCAGTTTCTAAGCTCGGGGGAGCCCGATACCACGCGGGCAAGCTATTGATCGAGGGGATGCTGTATCTGTTCCGGCTGAGCCCAGTCCCGGCAGAGCTACCCGGCACCCTTGGTACGTTTCTACCTGCTTAGTGAGCTTGTTAGTGCTAACTAAAATTTTTTCTTTTGTGCAGCCGAAGTTATGTTCAGCGCTAGGGTTGACGCGGTGCTGGATCGGGAGGATGAAGCTATGAGGGCTCTGGCTGCCCAGCTAGCAGCCGCTCGTGCGGCGCCGCCCGTTACTGCTGTTGCCTCCGATCCTGAGCCGCCTATAGTTGCTGCCAGCGACCCCGGAGAGGATCTCCCGACTGAGGGGGCTGGGGTCACCACTCAGGCGGCAGGCGAAGAAACCTCCGCCCCATCGGAGGCAGAAGGAGAAGAAACGGACCCGGCCACTTCCTCTGGTTTGGTCCGAAAACGCCGCCGGTTGGTTCACCGCGTGGATGTATCCTCGTCTCCTGAACCAACCGTGGAAGGTCAAACTACCCGCCTTCTGGCCCTGCTCAAGTTGTGGTCAGCCTTCCATGCCCGACCCCTAGCTTAGCTCTGGCCCCTGCGATTCCTCTATCGGCCCCTCGGGCTCCGGCCCAGACAGCACCTCGGCCCATGGCCCGACCTCCTACTCCTGTGACAATACCTTCCGGTGCATCGACCTCGAGGTCCGCGCCCCATCCTTCCGTCTCTCGGTCGAGCACTACCCTTACCGACGCAGCTGAAGCCCTTTTGTCCATAAACTCTCCGCCGAGGTCCACTGTGGACGTTCAAGTGCCTTCAGCTATTGCTCTGGCTCCGACCGTCCAGCCCCAGCCATTGAACTTGCATGATAACCTGGTCTCGGGCTGGGAGGAGGGATGGGCAGCGTCTTTTACAATGGACGCCGTTACTTTGGCCGATCACTTCTTCACGGGAATGACTCAGGTACCTTTTCCCTTTCCTTGGTTGTCTGTGTTTATACTTATGGCCTTCATTTCACTGTGCAGCAATGGGCACTGAGTCATGCGGCGAGCCGGGCGTTGGTAGACAACACCCGAGCACGCCGGGAGGCTGAGAGACGAGTAAGAGACCTGGAAGCCCGAGTGGCGCAGGGTACCCTTCCTTCGGGTGACCAGGGTCTGGACCAGCTGCGCTCAGAAATAACCGCTTTAAGGTCCCATGTATCAGAGCTGGAGGCCCGTTCCGAGGAAGAGCAGCGGTTGGCGACTCAGTCAGCGGCGCAGACGGAGCGCCTAACTAACCGGGTGGCTCATCTAGAGGGCGAAAATAAGACCCTCAAGTCCCGATATAAGCGAGCCCATACTGAATTGGCCAAGATGACCACCGATGCTAAGGGACTCCACCAGAAGTGGAAGGAATCGGATGCAGCCCATCACCAAACCCAGCTCGCCCTGAAAAACAAAGAAACAGAGCTGGCTGCCCAGCTAGAGACAATGCGGGGTTTGGAGATGCGGATAGTGGGCCAAGAGGCGCAACTGGCCGTTCGAGAAACCACCATCTCGGGACAGGAAGGTGCGCTTGCCCGACTCAGGAAGGAACTGGAGGATTATAAGTCAGGCGAGTCGGCTCGGATTGAAGCCGCCCGGGTAGCCTACATTCAGTCAGACTCCTTCCTGAATTTGATTTCTGAGCGGACTGGTGGCATGATTAAGTACGGAGCCATAGGCGCCATCCAGCAATTAACTGAGGCCGGCCATCTTCCCGAGGACCTTCCACCAGATGCGGTGACGCTGAGGCGGATTAAGGCCTCGATTCCTGAAGACGCCTTTCCTCCCTTTACCTAGGATCAACTTTCCTAAGCTTACCTAGGTTGGCGGCCCCGACCTCCTTTTGCCCGGGCTAGTGCCCAGCCGGTTTCCTTCTCGTCTTTAATTTCTCAAATTTCTGTAATGATATTCGACCTCCTGACTTGGCCTTCAAGGCCTAATTTTGTAATGGCCTCAAGCCTCAGTTTATTTCGGCAAGCTTTTCTTTTTCTTCGTTTCATATAGCTGCTTTCGTCATGCAAGATTTTCGCTAAGTGTCGTTTGTTTGATGCATTTTCCCCTTTCGCCGAAGGCTGATACTGCGAATCATACACCCACACTCTACCGATCATGGATTGCTCGGGATGCATAAATCATTATCGTAACATAAACTCCCTCAGGTCGATTCGAAAAATCGGCTAAGTGTTGGGAGCTCGACTTATCTAAGCCCTTGATCTCTCAGTCAGGTCGTTGCCTGGAGCCCAGGCATATCGTTCGGCCGGGTGGGTATCTTGACTTAGCGCTTTATCTCGACCTCAACGAATTATCCTTATTGACTAAGCCCTGTTGGCTTGTGTGCGCGGGCTCGACTATTTCAGCTTTATCAAGCTGATCTAACACCGTTTTCGTTTTTCAGAACCTGAGGAGCCACGCCCGGGGTGTTCATTCGAGTTTCCTTAGCTCAATCTTTTAGTTCAACTCGAAAATTTAGCTAAGTGTTAAGCGTTCGGGCGATTCGCGCTGCTATTCTTCCGATCCGGGCCTTTTTCCCTGACTCGGGATCATAGCTTAGTTAGATCAGTATTTTGACTTAGAGATGACATTTGGTCAGGAGCACAACCTGATCCAGTGATTTCGCTCGGTCAGGCCGTAGACCCTGGATCGTCGATATGTATTGCCGAAAGATAATGAATCATATTTGTCTTCGAGCAAGAGCCTGGACACCGTCCGACTTACCCTGATCGGGCGTGGATCGCCACGCCCGACCGGGCCCGACCGAACGTGGAATGCCACGCCCGATCGGCGCCGATCCGGTGGGTGCGTGAGAGCAAGCCCACTTATAACTTGCCTTAGCAAGAGCCTGGACACCGTCCGACTTACCCTGACCGAACGTGGATCGCCACGCCCGACCGGGCCCGACCGAACGTGGAACGCCACGCCCGGTCGGCGCCGATCCGGTGGGTGCGTGAGAGCAAGCCCACTTATAACTTGCCTTAGCAAGAGCCTGGACACCGTCCGACTTACCCTGACCGAACGTGGATCGCCACGCCCGACCGGGCCCGACCGAACGTGGAACGCCACGCCCGATCGGCGCCGATCCGGTGGGTGCGTGAGAGCAAGCCCACTTATAACTTGCCTTAGCAAGAGCCTGGACACCGTCCGACTTACCCTGACCGAACGTGGATCGCCACGCCCGACCGGGCCCGACCGAACGTGGAACGCCACGCCCGGTCGGCGCCGATCCGGTGGGTGCGTGAGAGCAAGCTCACTTATAACTTGCCTTAGCAAGAGCCTGGACACCGTCCGACTTACCCTGACCGAACGTGGATCGCCACGCCCGACCGGGCCCGACCGAACGTGGAACACCACGCCCGGTCGGCGCCGATCCGGTGGGTGCGTGAGAGCAAGCTCACTTATAACTTGCTGTGGTTGTTTCCCTCGGAAAGCTGGAGTGGGTCTTTATCATCGCTTTTTCCGATTACAGTTACAAGAGTTATTCCGCTCCACTCTCCTCACGGTACAATTTTAAATGTACTGCACTCCAAGGTCTTCCGAGTCGTTTTCCTTGAGCATCCTGTAGATAATAGGCTCCCGACCCCAACGCCTCGACCACCAGGAATGGGCCACTCCATGGAGGCTCCAGCTTGCCTACTTCTCCAACTGGCTTGACTCTTTTCCACACCTTGTCCCCCACTTGGAAATGTCGAGGTATGACCTGTTGGTTGTATCTGTTCCGCATCCTTTGCTGGTAGGCGGCCATACGGACTGAAGCCTTAGCGCGGACCTCCTCGATCAGATCTAATTCAGCTCGTCTTTTCTCCGCATTGTCTTCCCCATACAATTGTCTTCTGTCCGACTCACAACCGACCTCCATGGGGACTACCGCTTCACTCCCATATACTAACTGGAAGGGAGTGCATCCTGACCCTTCTTTGGGTGTGGTCCGAAGGGCACCGGGCAGCTCATCCACCCAGGACCCGCCGACCTGATCCAACTTAACTCTGAGCCCTTTCAGGATTTCTCTATTGGCGACTTCGGCCTGGCCATTACTTTGAGGGTATGCCACGGAAGTGAAGGCTTGCTTGATCCCAAATTCTTTGCACCAGTTTCTGATTATCCGCCCTTGAAATTGTCGACCATTGTCTGATACCAGCTTATGGGGTATGCCATACCGGCACAAAATATTCTGCCAGAGGAATTTTTTCACTGCCTGCTCAGTGATCCGAGCCAGGGCTTCTGCTTCAACCCACTTAGAGAAGTAATCTACTGCTACCAACAGGAATTTTTTCTGACCCGCTGCCCTGGGAAAGGGTCCCACTATATCCATGCCCCACTGATCAAAGGGACATGATACAGTGGAAGTTCGCAACATCTCCACCGGTCGGTGTGATAGGTTTTGATACTTCTGGCAAGATAAACAAGAAAGAGCTATCTTCTCCGCATCCTTTTGGAGAGTCGGCCAAAGTAACCGGCTAGCAGAACCTTCCGAGCCATGGACCGACCTCCTGAATGATTTCCGCAGCACCCCAAATGCACTTCCCTGAGCACATAATCGCCTCTTCCTTCCCAAGGCCTCTGGCTAGAGGTCGGGAAAAGGCCCGCTTATACAACGCGTCTCCTATCAGGGTGAATCGGGCTGCTCTGATCTTCAATATCCGAGCTTGCTCGGGGTTGTCCGGCAGGGCCCCCTTTTTCAGGTAAGCGATGAATGGAGCTCTCCAGTCTCCCTCTATCTCTGCTTCTACTTCCCTCTCGATTTGAGCCACTAACATGACCTGGGGCGAAGGTTTGGGGAAAACCCATGGACGGACAGAGCTGGCCAGCCTAGCTAGCTCATCCGCCTTGACATTGTCCCCTCGAGAGATCTGGACAAGCTGGACTTCTTGAAATTCCGCCTGTAACTTCTGATATGCTTCTACATAGGCCTGTAGTTTCTCATCATTCACTTCGAATCGCCCGGCCACCTGCTGAGTCACTAACTGGGAATCAGAATGCAGGATGACCCGAGTGGCCCCGACCTGTCTGGCCGCCTGGAGGCCGGCCAAGAGAGCCTCATACTCCGCCTGATTATTGGTAGCTTGGTACTCTAATCGCACCGCGAGATGAATGGGGTCTCCCTTAGGAGACATCAACAGAATGCCTAAGCCACTCCCCACCCGGGTGGCCGACCCATCCACGTATATTTTCCAGACCCCCTCTTCTTCCTCCGTATGAAGTTCACTCAAGAAATCTGCCAAGGCCTGAGCTTTGATCGCCGTTCTGGGCTGATACTGAATGTCATACTCGCTTAGTTCAGTTGTCCATTTGACCAACCGACCTGAGACTTCAGGATTGATCAAGACCTTCCCGAGTGTGCTATTGGTCAGCACTCGGATGGGATGGGCCAGAAAGTAGGGTCGCAGTCGCCGAGCCATCAACACCAGGACATAAGCTAATTTCTCGAGTGTAGTATACCTACACTCGGCCTCTTTGAATAAGTGCCCAAAGAAATAGACCGGTTGTTGTTCGGTCTGTTTCTGGGTTACAAGTACAGCGCTTGCAGCTCCTTCAGTAGAAGATAAATAAACATACAGTGGTTCTCCTTCTTCTGGCTTGGCTAGCACCGGCAGACTAACCAAGTAAGCTTTCAACTCCTCGAAAGCTCGGTCACACTCGGCATCCCATTGAAATTTGGAGGCCTTGCGCAGGATCTTGAAGAATGGCAAGCTTCTGTCAGCTGACCGAGAGATGAATCGGGACAGAGCTGTGATCCTTCCGGTCAAACGCTGCACTTCTCTTAGGTTCTTGGGCGGCGGCATGTTGAGCAAAGCTTCCACCTTGCCTGGGTTGGCTTCTATCCCTCGTTCGGTTAAGATGTAACCCAAGAATTTTCCACTCCTGGCCCCAAACAAGCATTTTGCAGGGTTGAGCTTAATGCCATACCTTCGAAGGGTGCAGCAGGTTTCCCGGACATCCGCTATCAGGTCAGTAGCTCGGGGGGACTTGATGAGGATGTCGTCCACATATACTTCAACATTTCTCCCGAGCTGATCTTTAAAGACCTTGTTCATCAATCTCTGATATGTAGCTCCGGCATTCTTGAGGCCGAAGGGCATAACAGTGTAGCAATAGGTGCCCTCTGCCGTGACAAAACTAACCTTTTCTTGGTCTTCTGGGAACAATGGGACTTGATGGTATCCCTGATAAGCGTCCAGCATGCAAATAAGTTCACTTCCCGCAGTAGAATTCACCATCTGATCTATTCGAGGGAGCGGGTAGTGATCCTTGGGACAAGCTTTGTTGAGGTCTCGAAAGTCTATACATACTCTCCACTTATCGCCTGGCTTGGAGACCAACACCACATTAGACAGCCAGGCCGGGAACTGGACCTCGCGGATGTGCCCAGCCTCCAGCAGTCTTTCCACCTCTGCCCTAATGACCTTGTTCTGCTCTGGGCTGAAATCTCATTTCTTCCGCTTCACGGGTCGGGCGTCAGGGTAAACATGCAGCTTGTGCTCCATAATCTCGGGCCTGACCCCTTTCAGATCTTGCTGAGACCAGGCGAACACATCTTGATTTTGAGTCAGACACTCTATCAGCTGTTGCCAGAGGTCGGTCGACAGCTCCGGAGCTATTCTCACCCTGGTCTCTTCTCGGTCGGGCAATAATTGGACTTCCTCTCTTTCTTCTTTCATCTCGTCCCAGGGGGAGGGCTGAGAGGATTGCACCATGTTACAACTGGCGGGGGCAGTTCGGCAAGCCTTGCTGACTTCTACTCGGACATCATCCACATAACACCGGCGGGCGACCTTCTGATCTCCTTTGGCTTCCCCAACTCGGTCACCTACAGGGAACTTGACTTTCAAGTAGAAAGTTGACGTCACCGCCCTGAACTCATTAAGCGCCGGTCGACCCAATATGGCATTGTAAGCCGATGGTGCATCTACCACCAGGAAAGTAGACCATCTGGTCCTTCGTAAAGGCTCCTCGCCGAGTGATATGGCCAACTTGATTTGACCCAGCGGTTGAACTTCATTGCCGGTGAACCCAAACAATGGTGTGGCCACGGGCTGTAACTCAGTAGTTTCAATTTGGAGCTGTTTAAATGCCTCTAAGTATAAAATATTTACTGAACTTCCCGTGTCCACGATGGTTCTGTGGACTTGATAATTGGCTATGATCGCCGTGATGACCAAGGCATCATCATGAGGCACCTCCACCCCCTGCAGGTCGGAAGGGCCAAAGCTGATCTGTGGTCCTTGGGCTTGTGCCGAGCTGCAGCCCACTTGGTAAATGTCTAAGCGCCGGACCTGTGATTTCCGAGCTCGATTAGAATCTCCGTAAGTGGGGCCACCGGAAATCACATTGATGGACCCGTGCACTGCGTTTTGTTGATTGGCTTGCTCCTCGCTAGCGTTCCCTCGCCCCTGAGAGTCGAGGGTCGGGAACAACTGTCTGGCCGCGGTAGTGGTCGGTCGATCGGTGGACTCCGATTGGTTCGGCAGGGTTCTACCTCGGCCGCGGCCCCCTCCCTGATATGCTCCTCGAGGACTTCCTCGACCAGAGCGACCTCGACCTTGGCCGGCCTGCCAGCAGTCCTGGAGGTCATGGGTATGACTGTTATGAAAGGAGCAGTAGGGTTGCCATCTGGAGGGAAGGCAACCCTGGGTCACTTGCTGCACTATTCCTCTCTCCACTCCCGGTCGATGTCCCAGAGCTCGGGGGCTTCTGAGAGGCCCTCCAGGAGGTACATTTTTTTGATGTTGCTGAGGATTTTCGGGCGTAGGCCTGACCTCCGGCCGCCTGGCAGCCTGTGCTTCTTCAACGTCCACGTATTTACTGGCTTTCCCCAAAAGACTTTCGAAATCCTTCGGAGGTTTTCGGATCAGAGATCTGAAGAACTCCCCTCTTGCAAGCCCTGCGCGAAGGCACTGACCAACACCTCGGACGTAGCAGTGGGAACGTCCAACGCCACTTTATTAAACCTATTGATATAGGCCTTCAAGGGCTCTTTGGAGCCCTGCTTCATGGTAAATAGGTTCAAGCTGGTCTTGTGATGTCTCTTACTACTGGCAAAATGTTGCAGAAATAATCTTTTGAAATCAGAGAAGTCCTTGATTGATCCTTCGAGAAGCCTGTCAAACCACCGCTGGGCTGGCCCGGCCAGGGTGGTCAGGAAGGCCCTGCACTTAACACCATCCGGGTACTGGTGCAGCATCGAGGCGTTTTCAAATTTCTTTAAGTGCTCCTCCGGGTCAGTAGCCCCTCCATATTCGGGAATAGATAGGAGTCGAAAGTGTTTCGGGAGCAGCTCCTGTAGAATCCTGTTAGAAAAGGGGAAACCAGTATGCTCTTCCGGGGTCGGCACAAGGGGGGCCTTCCCTTTATCAACTTTGGCATGACTGGAAGTGGCTTCATGGGGATCTGACTGTCCCGCTCCCTCTGCCGGCCCAAACAGTGCCGGGTGAAAGTGAGGGCTCTCCCCCTGCCGTGCTCCTCCTTCGGTGCCCACGCGAGCAGTCTGTTCGGCCGGACCCGCCTGAGCGGGTCGGGCCGCTGCTTGTTGCGCCTCCGCCAACTTCCTGGCTTTAGCTTCTACTAGCAGGTCCAAGTCTTCTTGCGAAAGCATCACGGCCATCCGATTGGAGTCGCTCATCTTCAGCTTTCAATCAGGCGAGATTCCCACAGACGGCGCCACGTTTGATCCTGTCGACAAGCGAAGATCGGTTCTCACTCGGATGACTCGGTCTCACCAAGCCGACCCGGTCTGCTGTAGTTTGGGAGGTCGGATCGAAGTTGAGCTCTCAATATGGTGGAGTGGTTGCAAAATGGCAGCGATCCTCCCTTTGAAGCCCCAGTGGGGGTTTATATAGGGGAGAGGCAACTCTCTGCTGTGTCAGGGTTGGCAAATCTCATTAAGGGATGGTCAGTTGACAGATGGTGATATTGACGACCGCATTTAATGCTGTGAAACTGCCATAGCCGCCTGACCCTCATAAACGCCTGACACATTGCCTAATATGTCTCTTCTGTTCCCCTTTTATTATTGGCAGCTTTGCCAGGTAATGATCATGTCAGAGGGAATTATCTCTTGAGTATCTGATAAGAAGAGCTCATGCGATAGGAAAGACTCGCAATTATTCGATCGTCTCCGTATGATCATGAGTACCTGACCTCGGACGACTGACCTCGATGATCCTGACCCCGGGCGTCCGACCTTGAAGGTCTTGATCCTGGACGGATGACCTCGAGGGTCTCGACCTCGGGCGTCCGACCTTGAAGGTCTTGACCCCGGACGGATGACCTCGAGGGTCCCGACCTCGGGCGTCCGACCTTGAAGGTCTCGACCCCGGACGGATGACCTCGAGGGTCTCGACCTCGGGCGTCCGACCTTGAATGATCGACCCCAAGGGCCCCGACCCCGGGGTGACTTTGATCGGACCTATTAACTGCCGGTTCAGATCAGCAATCGGACCCGACCGAGCCCTCAATCCTTCTAAAAATTATATGCCCGGATCAGCAAGCAAGAGAACCGAATATAACTTAACCGTGTGCGAGCAAGTGTGTAACACATAGACACTTGGCGTTCACATGTAAAATAATTTTGTTCTTCTCAAAATTTGCGATAATTGAACTGTGTGCATTGAGATAATTAAACTTGTCTTCTATCAGGTCAAACTGTGTTCACTTGGTGTTCACCTGTATATTTTTCACAGTTACTTTATTTTTTACACTTCGTGAGTTTCGTGTTCTTATTTCCTAGACTGGATATATTTTATTGGTCCAATATTTTCGTAGTAGAAATATGTTTATTTTGAACTCATGTTGGAGTTTCGTCGGTATTCATATTTTCGTTAACTTTATTTCTACTAAAAGACAATAACAGTATTTAACGTTTAAGCTTAGTTTATTTTTAGCTTTCATATTCATATACTGCATGGTTGTGTGTTTAATTTTCAGTTTTGATGGTTGAGTCATCTTATGTGATGAGAGATTATGTATATTATGTCCCAACTTGTCTGCCGTATAGGGGAGATGCTGTCCGATTTTCGAGTAAGCATGTGCCTCTGGAGGCGTGACAATTTTTGGTATCAGAGCAATGTTTTGCAATGTTTTGGTATCTGTGGGTAGTTTTGCGATGTTTTGGTGTTTGTGGGTAGTTTTGTGATGTTTTGATATCTGTGGGTTTACGGAGTTGTTTTACGAGGTCTATATGTGTTTTACGGATTTGGTTGTATTTTTGCGGAGTCATTTTCTTGGTATAATTGTAGTTTGAGACTTGGCAGTGATGAGATCTCTCCCGGCAACAAAAAGTAAGTTGGTTTTAAAGTTTGATAAAATTATATCTAAGGAATATGTGTTGGTGTTGTTAACAGGTATGCCTCGTCTTATTGAGTTGTCTTCACCCCGTGCTCGTGGTCGTGGACGATGATCATGGGGGAGGCCAGAGGAGGCTGAGGGAGACACGGGTCAGGAGGTTGAGAGACCCACCAGAGTGGAGGTGACTGGTCGGGGATCAGCTCACTAGGACCCTTTGGGTAATTAAGCTGAGACCTCCACCACTGAGAGTACCTCCTCCTTATCCGACAGCAGTTCTAGTCGTACCATCAGAGGTAGGTCCATCAGTGCCACCAATGCAGTTCCTAGAGTGACATCAATGGTACCCCCTGCCAAGCGGGGTGGCTTCTAGACAACACTTGAATTCCATTACTGACAGCGTCTGTAAATGGTCGTTTCACACTGTTCCATGGAGAACCAGATCAGTATGCTGCTCGTGCCAGGTTGGAGACATTAAAGGGCATCTTCAGCTATATAACCCTCGCAGACATAGAAAAGGTGGAGTTGGCTACATATCACCTTCGAGATCAAGTCGTCACTTGGTTGAGTATGCAAAAGACTATTATTGGTGGATGACCAATTTCTTGGATTTCTTTTCGCGAAGTTTTTGAGGGTAAATATTATCCTGCTACGTTTCGTACGATCCGACGACATGAGTTTTTTGCTCTTCATCAAGGAGATCGCTCAGTTATTATAAAATACGGTTAAAAATATATCTATATATAATAAATAATAATAATAAACTAAAATATATATATATATATATATATGATTATATATAAAAATTTTGATATAATCATGATAAATAGAGTTGGAAATTGAAAAATAATCAGAGGGAAAATTTTGAAATAATTTTTTTGGGATTTTTAGAAAGGTTTGCGGGAATAATTAGGTACAATTTCAAAAAAGTTATTTTGAAATAATTTTCTCCCTCACCCCCATGCCCTATTTCAAAAGGTTGGAACCGCCAACCTAGCGGCCCCTTGGTCTCTGTCCTACAAGTGTCCAGAGGGGGTAAATCACGGTGAATGCTGGGCAGGTTAAGACACCCAGGCGCGAGGGATTTTTTTAAACAACAGCCGAGGTTCCATCCCTCGTTCATACTGTCGACCCTTGAATCCATGCCCTTCATTTCAAATGCGAGTGTCTTAACCAACTGATCCAGCCCGTGGAGGCCCTCACCCCCGTGCCCTAGCCTTCCGCCGAATCTGACCACTTCTCTTTCCCCTCTCCTTTCCTTCTCTCCCTCTCACCCGACGCCGCCGAGCCGTAGCCCGACGCCGCCCTCTTCCGAGCACCGCCCGATCGCCTCTTCACCTCTCGGGCGACACCTTCTTCCTATCAAAGGTGATCGCGTCGTCGCCAAAGCCACCGTCCGTGCCTACGCTTCAGATGTCGCCGAACCCCTTCTTCCTCTCTTTGCAATCTTCACCTTCCCTCTTTGCCGAATCTGTCCGACCTTGATCACCGCGCGCCGCCGCCATCTCTGATCGCCGGCGTCGTCTCCTTCTCGCGTGATCAGAGAACCTTCACCGAGTTCTGTTCCTGTGCAACCCCGGCAGCTCCATAGGCACATCATCCAGCGACTTCATCGCCTTAATCAAATCTGGATAGCGGGCACACCGGATCGGAAGGGGAGCAGAGTTTTCTTGATTTCTCGCTTAGGTACGATCGGTTGATTTAGGTGTATTTTTTTTTTGAGATTTCGGTGATAATGTTAATGGTGATTAGGAGGATGTATTGAAGTGTAGACTTGAGTGAGGATCTTGGAAGTGCTCTGCCGTAGGTTTTGGTTGCAGCTTAATTGAATGGTAAAGGTTTGAAGTTACTTTATTTTGGATCTAGGTTCCTGTTTGGTTTCGTTGATATTTTGTAGAGTTTGCCATGTGAATCTATGTAAGTTGCAGGATGGTGTTTTTGATTTGTTTTGCTTAACCGGGAGCTACATGGGTTGTTAGATGTGTATCATGGCTAGGTGCTACATTTTGGGGGTTGTCCTTGTTGGGATTAGGTTTTGGTATTGTGTACAATGATAGATTGTTGGGGTTAAGTGGTTGGATTCTATTGGGTCTTATAATGCTCTATCGGGAGCTATCATGCGGGATTTGATCATATGAAGATTAAGTACTAATTTGGGATAATTAAAGGATTACAAAGATTAGGAGTAACTTTAATACGGGTTAATAATTAATTTAGCTAATTATTTTGTGTAAGTAGCCAAATATATCTTATAATATAGGACACTGATTTTGATACGTGTGTTTGAACGTGAGGAGTTCTTATCTGACATAGACTATATATAAGGCGGGTACTTCTCCCTTGATTCCTGTAGTTTTGTTTACCTTAAATGCATGGTCGTTTTATTTTCTGAGTAGGATTGCTTTATCTTAAATCCAACTTGTTCAGCTATATAGTCTCATTTCTTGGTTTCTGATTTAAAGTGTATTGTGTGTACGCGTGTACTGTAGAATAATTATTTGACCTATCTAGAATTTGATTGGCATTAGATACATCCTACCTAGTAGATTAGTGCATATTTATTTACTTTGGTGCTGATTGTGCTTTTTGTATGCTTTCTTATTTTGGTGCTATTGGTGTTTTCTGTTTCGCATGGTTTTGGGTTTGATGGAGGCGGTATATAATAGTGACATGCATCATAGCATTCAAGCCGACGACTGCGGACTCCTTGGTAGTTGAAACGGGTCGTTGGGTATATTTTCCTGTTGTGCCACGCTCAGTTGGAGTTGTGTGCAAACAGTTGATACTCCCCAGGTGTTTAGAGGTTCCCCAGGTGTTTTGGGATTTTTCATATCAGGGCCACGGTTGTCGTGGTGTATTTGCATAGCCCCAGGTGCTTGGCGCTTGTATCTTGTCCACTCAACCTACCTAATATAGTGGCGGTTGGTGTGTGTACAGTGCAGGTCATGACATCATGTGCATATTGTGCATTGTGCGTTTGTTTGTGTTTGTTGCATTTGTTTGAGCTATGATTGTTGCATTTGATTGACATGCATATACGGTTATGATTTGCATTTTATTATATTACCTGGATATGATCGGCAGTATTAGCTGTTTATAGAGGTGTTGGGGATTTCTGATTTTACCCCTACTTGTTACATGATTTTCAGGTATGTTTTATTTGTATAGATGCATTTTGTTTATGTTCTTTATTCCGGAGATTGTATACCCTTTGCTCTCTTTATGCTTGTTATACCCTTTTATATATCATGCATTTATCTGTTCTTACACCCGCGGAGTTCCATCCGGAACTCACCACCCCTCGTTCTTCTTTTTGTTTCAGGTAGCCGGTAGCTGTGTCTCGTGCCGCCAGGAGAGGATCCAGCTGTCAGTCCCTAGTGTTGAGTAGGTTGTTTCCGTTTTCATTCTCTCGCCGTGTTTTATCGTAATGGGGTCGCGTTTAGTATTGTTTTGTGTCGAAGGGTGTTTTGTTTTCTCTATAGACGTGTATTCGTACTTTCCTGTTATTTTTATCGTATTGGTGTTGCTTTAGTTTTGTTATTATTTTGGATGATATTTGATTTTTCGTTAGACGTGTATTCAATTGTTTCCGCTGGATTTAGATTTATCGTATTTTAGTTTACAAAAATTTATTTATTTTGAATATCATTTATTATGTAAATTATTTAATTGTGTGATTGTGGTATTGTCTTTTATTGCTGATTGTGTAGATGTCAGTCGAGTGTGGCTGAGCTTTAGTACGTGTTGAGGTGTATATATAAAGGTTTTAGATTGTCCGCCATACAGGGGAGTTGTTGCCGATTTTCGAGCGAGCACGGGCCATTGGGGTCGTGACAGTTATGGAATATGAGGCGGAATTCATTCGCCTAGCGGAGTTTTGTCCTCATTTGGTGGCTACAGAGGATGAGCGAACGACACAGTTCACGCTGGGCCTAGCTGGATATATCCAGTTACGTATGTCTGGATGAACTCCTACTTCTTATCGAGAGACTATGGAGGAAGGTGAGGTATATATATATGTACCTCACCTTCCTCATATATATACCTCACCTTCCTCCTCCCGTGCCCTAATTCCATCGCCGAACTCGACCCCATCCCTCCCAATCTGCCTCTCCCATATTCCTTTCGCGTCGCCACCCTCTTCATCACTGGCGCCGACCTCCCTTCCCTCCTCTCTTTGCGCTCGCGAAGCAACCCCAAGAGCATCGCCGATCGCCGCACCTCCTCTCCCACGTCGACGCCCTGTTTCTCCATCTTCATCGGCGTCGATTGTCGTCCGGCCGAGCTGCCGCCACATTGCTACTATCCCGACCCCAGCCACGACTATTGATCTCCTCCACCTCAGTCGCGCGTCGTGTCCCTTTCCCTCTCTGGATCACTGTGAGCGCGAGGGAGAACCGGAGAAGTGCCCTTTCTTGCGTTCGTCCGGCGCAAGCATATCGGTTGAGCCGATCTCCATCAACCAACTCCGGCTACCACTGTTGAGGACCATCACAGTCAGCAGTCGACCATCTCCGACCCCTGTGAGCCACTGCCGACGATGAAGAAGAAAGGTGATGATTTCCTTAACCTAAGCTTTATTAATATATGTTAGTTTCGTTTGGAAGTTGGAAATTGGAAATTGAATGAGATGTATTGAATTTGGTGAATTTTGATTATAAGTAGAGTTACGAAGATGATGGATTAATTAGAGCTAAAATAAGCTTAACTCTAATTTAGGTAACGAATAAGAACAATGAGTTATAGTGATGTGATAGATGGAGGCGGTCATTTGGGTTAATGTATGGTTAAGATTAGGGGGATTTGACCTAAACTTAATAGTTGGGAATAACTTGGGGTTAATCATTGATTTAGGTTAATTAATGATCTTGATAATTATGATAATCCTATTTAAGTTTAAAATTTAAGTTTAGCTAGTGCTATTTGTTAAGGTAGCTAAATTATATTTTTTTGACATAGGACGTTGATTTAATACGAGCGTTTAGACGAGAGATTTATCTCGATACGGTCTACATATTTGAGGCGGGTACTTCTTACTTGATTCTTGTAGATTCGATTACTTTAAATGCATAGTTATTTTATTTTCTAAGTAGGTTGCTTTACCTTAAATCTATTTGCCTGCTTAATACTTATTCTTGCTTGACCTTTGAGTAGTATTTTAAAATGTTCAATTATACAGTCTCATCCCTTGACTTCTGATCTAAAGAGTACTACTTGTACACGTATACTGTAGAATTATCATTTGGCCTATCTAGGGTTAGTTGACATTAGATAAACCCTACCTAGTAGATTAGTGCATGTTTATTTACTGTGGTGTTGATTGTGTTTTGTATTGTATTGAATGCATGGTTTTGGTTTGATTGAAGTTGTGCACATTAGTGACATGCACCATAGCATTGTTAGCATGCCAACGACCACTGACTCCTTTGCAGTTAAGATGGGTCGTCGGTTATATTTTTTCTGTTGTGCCACGCTTAGTTGAAGTTATGTGCAAACAGTTGATACTCCCTAGGTGTTTAGAGTCCCCACAAATGTTTCTAGGTTTTTATAGCCACAGGCGTTACGACTTTTCATTCAGGGCCACAGATATTGTGGTGTATTTGTATATTCACAGGTGTTTGACGCTTGTATTTTATCCACTCAACCTACCAAATGTAGCGGTGGTTGGTGTGTGTGTACAGTACAAGTTATGACATCATGCGCATATTATGCATTGTGTACTTGCTTGTATTTGTTGTACTTGTTTGAGCTATGATTGCTGCATTTGATTGACATGCATATACAATTATGATTTGTATTTATTATATGATCTGGATCTGTTCGGCAGTATTAACAGTTTATTGAGGTATTAGGGGGATTTCTGATCTTGCCCCTATGTGTTACATGGTTTTAAAGTATGTTTATTTGTACAAATGCATTTGGTTTATATTCTTTATTCCAGAGACTGTATATTTTTGATTTCATATGTTTGTTTTACCCTTTTATATATTATGCATTTATCTATTCTTATATCTGCCAAGTTCCACCCGGAAGTTACCATCCCTCGTTCTCCTTTTGTTTCAGCTAGTTGATAGTTGTATCTCGTGCCGCCGAGAGAGGATCCAGCTACCAGTCCCCGCTTAAGTAGTTTCTTTCTGTTTTCGTACTTTCGTAGTAACCTTATCGGATTGATGTCGTTTTAGTTTTGTTTTCTTTACAGATGGTATTTGGTTTCTCAATGGATGTGTATTTATCTACTTCCGCTGGATTTTGATATATGCATTTGGTTTATAGAGTTTTACTTATTATGTTTATTAGTTATTATGCAAAATATTTAACTGCGTGATTCAGATTATGTGAATGCCAGCCGAGTATGACTGAGCTATTTATGTGTGGGGATGTGTATGTATAAATGTTTCAGATTGTCTGTCGTACAAGGGAGATGTCCGATTTTCGAGCAAGCATGGACCTCTGGGGGCGTGACATTTTTTCTTTCATATTTATTTTGCGCCCTACTTAGGGGAAAATGCTGGTTCCACTAGTGGTATTAGGCCTAAAGGGTGACTGCATTTGGCGGTTGAGTCTATGATGATTTTCTCTATTCCCAATTAAATAATAACCTCTTTTAGTCCATTGTGCAGATTTGCTACATAGAAATGACACATGAAAATCAGCACCCTATTCTACTCAATTATGTCTTTCAGTATCCACTTCCTCATGGTTTGTATTTTATTTGTCATTAACTAATCTTTTTACAATGTTTGTTTATTCTCTTTAGCTCACATTGATCTTGTTTGTGACTCAGGCGTGCGATTCACATATGGAACTGCTGGATTCCGTTCTGAGGGGTCAATATTGGCTTCAACGGTCTTTCGAGCTGGCATTTTGGCAGCCTTGAGGTCACTCAAGACTGGATCCACAGTTGGCCTGATGCTTACCGCTTCCCACAACCCCATATTAGACAATGGTGTGAAGATTGCTGATCCTGATGGTGGGATGATGATACAAAAGTGGGAGCCATTCGCTGATGCCCTTGCCAATGCCCCCAACCTTGAGCACTTGCTCCAAGTTAGTACTTTATTCCATTGCACACGAGCATATACCCCCGACATGCTAAATTTTGCATTTATGTTAATTTGTCTTTAAATTAGTAAGTTTAGTGTTCTCTTTCCTTCTTCATTGCTGCTTGCTATCTTGCAAAGTGTCATTTTTTATTTTTATTTTGTATTTTTGATGCTTCCTCTAAGCGATGCCTCTTGTATTCAGTTGGTTATCCAGTTTGTTAAGGAGGAGAACATACCATTTGGCGGAGTAAAATCGGCCAACATATTGTTAGGAAGAGATACAAGACCAAGTGGAGATGCTCTCCTGGAAGCTGCAAAACAGGTACCTGCTGTTAATTTAACTACGGATACCATCAATTTATACAATGCTAATATGTTCGATAATGTAATTAGCACTTGTGTGGGTGAAGGGAATCAATTCTGTAGTCGGTGCTGTTGCAATTGACATGGGTATCTTGACAACGCCACAACTTCATTGGATGGTTAGAAACATAAATAAAGGCGTGGGGTCATCAGAGTCAGATTACATGGAGCAATTAGCCAAATCTTTTAGGTTAGTTGAGAGCACCTTATGTCAAGCTTTTAGTATAACTAATTAATAACTTAAATATTGGGATGTAGGTGCCTATTGGACCTGGCTCCTGATAATACTATGCAATCCAAACTGGTGGTAGATGGAGCAAATGGTGTTGGCGGAGAAAAGCTTCAACAACTGAAGAAAATTTTGAGTGGGCTGGATGTTTGTGTCAGAAATACAGGTAAGGAAGGAGAAGGGCTGCTTAATGAAAGTTGTGGTGCTGATTACGTGCAGAAGGAGAAAGCTATTCCATCTGGCTTTGGTCTTGATGATGTAGGAATGAAGTAATGTTGCTAGCTAATGTTTTTGTGTCTATTTATCTCCTTGCTTTTTTTTTAATTCAATTCATCAGCAACTGCTTAGGCAGATGTAGCTTTTCAGGTGTGCTAGTCTGGACGGGGATGGTGATCGTCTTGTGTACTTCATACCATCGGCAAGCAGCAAAAATGTGGATCTCGTGGACGGAGATAAGATATTAACCTTATTTGCTTTGTTTATTAAGGAACAACTAGATTTCCTCTACAATGAACAAGGTTTAGATAATAAAGAAGCAGTGAGTCTTGGCGTTGTTCAGACAGCATACGCAAATGGCGCCTCAACCGCTTATCTTAAACAGTTAGGTCTAGAGGTGGTGCTTGCTCCTACTGGTGTAAAATATCTACACAAGGAAGCTGCGACATTTGATGTTGGAATCTATTTTGAGGCAAATGGGCATGGAACAATACTCTTCTCAGAAAAGTTTCTCTCCCATTTGCAGGCTAGGAGTGATGAGCTTGCCTCTACAGCTTCAGGTCCATTGACAAAGTAATTACTTTCTGCATAACCACTTCTGTGAGCTCTTGTAACTGTTGTTGCCTGCTTATCAGGTTCTGAAAGCCACAAGGCTGGTTTAAGATTGTTGGAGGTCAGTCGGTTGATCAATCAAGCAATAGGCGATGCTCTTAGTGGATTGCTCTTGGTAGAAGCTGTGTTACAATACAAGGGATGGTCAATCAAAGCATGGAATGAGCTTTATCAAGATCTACCTAGTAGACAGCTAAAGGTATGAAGCATACATCCTCTTGCACAGAGATGGATGACATACTTTCAATTAACGAGACTTTCAATTTTCAATTATATAAAGTGTACGAGTAAATATTTATGCTTGCTACGAAGAGATTCTCAATTAAAGTATACTAGCAGTAATGAAATCCTCATTCCCTAATTCCAACTTGGGTTTAATATTCATTTTGGCAAACAAACAATTATGGATATTGTCACAAAACTGGATATAAAGTTTGCATTATGGAAAATGCCAATTCTTTGGCATTGCAAAACCTTTTCTCCCTGCTGCAATCAAAGCAAGCAAGCATGGTTTTGAACAAGTGTGAAAAATTTCTCTGCTTGAACGTAAGCTAAATGGGAATGCATCTAGCTCTTTGATTAGGTCTCTAGAAGATTTCGTGAAAGTGGATACCATTTCTAATTAAATGTATTAATGATTCTAATCACAAAGCTGACACCAGGATCTTAAGTTGAAGTTTCAGTTGGACCACTAGACAAATTTCATACAAAATTTATCTCTTGAACTGCTTACACCAATTCTTTCCAATGTTGTTATTCATTACTTCATTTTGTTTGATCCATTAGGTTTCTTCTTGTATAAGCTAGTGCAGAGTTTTTATTTTGTCAAATATACCAGTAGAACAACCTTTTATTTCTGTTAGGACTCACTAGTTTGTACATTTTAGGTCAAAGTTGCTGACCGAAATGCTGTAGTCACTGCAAATGCGGAAACAAAGGTTGTCAAGCCATCAGGCCTACAAGAGTTAATAGATGAGGAAACAGGTTAGAAATTGCAACCACGAAAGTTCCTGCAGTGCACCAACGTGCCAATTAAGCTCATATCTATTCGTCCCTCTTACCTTCTGTTTTTTGTTGATATTGATAGCTAAGTACCCCTATGGACGATGTTTCGTTCGGCCTTCTGGTACAGAGGATGTAGTTCGTGTATATGCTGAGGCATCCACACAAGAAGCAGCTGATAGTCTTGCCCAATCTGCAGTTCAACTTGTTGATCGTTTCCTTGGGTCTGCTGGCTCCCATCAGAAGGCTTGAACAGCGAATCAGATTTTTTTTTTCCTACTCAAACTAGTCTTATCATGACACTGAGAAGTGGTTATTTAGAGTTCATATTTGTTATAATTGCCTAGTTTTTTTCCTGAAAAAATAAGGATCTTCTAGGTATTACATACCTGAAGTTAAACACTTCATTATTTAATTTGAGAAGACAATAGGAATGTCGGATGATTAATCCGTCTGTTGTATCGAACCATTTCTCAGACAAAGCTTTGTTGATTATGTTTTGATTGAGGTTGATAATGTTGCAGTATTAATTTTCCTGAATTAGGGAAGTATAAGATGAATTTATTTGTCATTGAAGTTTTGATCTCTTTGAAAGAAAAACCGATAAAAATAAATCAAAAGAATAAAAGAAATTCTAATATTTTGAATTATTCAAGCGGAATTTTTAAAGAAATTATTATTAAAAAGACGCTTCAAAATACTTCTTTTTATTTATAAATATATATTTTTTAAAAAAATGTTTGACTGATTTTAATTAAAAGTATTTTATATTTTTTAATATGTTATACAAATTTTGGTTAAAATAATTATAAAAAATATTTTACGAATAAAAAATAGAATAAATGTTTTATTGATATTTTTTAATATGAAATAACCACTAAGTTCTATTTAATTTTTTTTCATAATAATTTTAGAGGAATGATATACAGTAAAAATTTATAGCATGAAATTTAACGAGAATGATATAATACTTTTAATGTGTATATTCGATTATCGCCTAGATATCAATGACGATTTATAATCATCGTTCTAAACTAAATTATATTATGGGTATAATAAATTCATCAAAAATCATTATAAACGGAATGTCATATTATTTCTATTGAATTTTAGATTGTAAATTATTTTTTATATGATTGTTCATAATTTTATTATATATGCAACTCATTGTGGATGCTCCTAATAAGACGGTGAAAGTATTTAAATATATTTGTGGTAAATAATAATGTTTTGATAAAATACGATGCACATAACCACACTTTACTAAAATATTTTATACATACATTAAATTGTAATTATTGGCTCCAAAGATAATATTTATATTGGTCATAATTATTCAACGATTGAACGCCGCATTTGATCCACTACGCTTTTGTCGACTAAGAAAATGAACAAAAGATTAAAAAAATTGTCCAAAAGGGGTAGTTGGCTCATCTTGAATTTTCTTCGGTGCCAGAATTTAATAACGGACATTTAAAAAACAACACTCGAGGAAGATTCTTTTCACACCGCTATTCCGGGTTAGTGACGCGATCTCCCAATACGCTGACCGCCTGTGGATTCACCCCTGTCTCCCAATACCCTGACCGCCTGTGGATTCACCCCTGGTTTTTCGTTTTTCTTTTTTGAAAAAAATAAGGCTAATCACTTTTATGTATTAATATATATTTTGAAATACGATGGAATAAAAAATATAAGATATAAACATGATTAAATATTCTTAAAAAAAATGATGAACCAGACAGTAGACAAATTGAACCTGGGATGACCGGCTCAGCACCACGAAAGTATTGGACCTTGGATGGCTATAGAGGGGGGGATGAATGTAGCCAGACACTAAGATCAGCCTCTTTGAACTCTTTCTGCACTTAAGTTAGCCGCAGCGGAAGCAATACAAGTATAACAACAGAAATAAAAATGCAATAACTGAAAAACAAACCACACAGTTGCTAAGACGAGGATTTACAAGGTTCAGGGATAACTTGCCCCTACTCCTTGGCGTGCCCGTAAGGTGGGTGATCCCTTGATCGTCGACAGATCAAGCCCCGATAAACCCGGATAAGATAGAGTCTCCTTCTCGGTGGAGAAACATCTCCACTGATCTCACGGATGATGGAAATTGAGTACAGGAGATCACACAAGAAGGAATGCTCACTCAGATCTCACAAGGATGTAGCAAAACGCTTAAGCATAAAGCAACAGAGAGCACGAACACAGCCCAGCCAAACTTCCCAAGTTTCTGTCTTGTTCGTATCAGCTCCTCTGCTTCCAGCTTCGTCTCTTAAGCTCTTACTTAACGTTGCCAGCTCCATCAGCACCACTGACCCACACCCTGGCCCACTGACCTCTCTGAGCACTCAGTCCACTGGACACTCCTCCAGCTGAGCCTCTGTCAGTTGCCAGCCGTGCCTTTGTCAGTTGCCAGTTGCGTCAGATGCCATTGAGACCTGAAAACACAATAGATCCAAACCTGCTCCATGGAAAGTCCTCCATTGACCCTCCTTGACTATTTGAATCCTCTTGTATCACCTGCATACTCTAACAGACGCTTAGCAATGCATATCAAACAGAGAACCATGTATCAGAGATTAAGCACAGAGATAGCAGTTGTGTTCAGACGCGATCAGAGCGTCTGACAGCACATTTTGAATTAAAGTGATCGGTCACCGGACCGATCCAGGGCTTGTGGCTCGGTCACCAGACCGATCCACCGCTTTGCTGGGGCTCCCAGCTTTCGCGACCAATCGGGCCTGATTGGTCACCAGACCGATCATGCTGTGACCTGATCGGTCACCAGACCGATCAGGCTCCTCTCTGACCGATCAGGCTCCAGCCTGATCGGTTATGAGATGGAGTCTGCGACACTTGATCGTTCTCCAGAACGATCTGAACAGTGTTCCAGATCGGTCACCAGACCGATCAGGAGCAGAGCAGCAGGGAAACTCAACTCACTGTAGGCTCCCTGATCGGTCACCAGACCGATCAGTCATCGCTGGATCGGTCACCAGACCGATCCATGAAGGAGCATCGTGCCAACTTCCCTGATCGGTCACCAGACCAATCCAGGCCAAGCCAAATCCACTCCAAGTCAAGAGAACGGGCTCCCAGCCTTCTCTGCCTCGTGCTCAGTCCCCCGGACCAAGACTCCATGCCCAGTTTCACTCACCGAGACTTCAACCTAGCTTCACTCACTAGGACCTGACTTCACTCACCAGGGTTTCAGTCACCCGGCTTCACTCACCCGGACCCGGCTTCACTCACCGGGATTTCAACCTAGCTTCACTCACTAGGATTTCAATCACCTGGCTTCACTCACCAGGACCCGACTTCACTCACAGGATTTCAACCTAGGTTCACTCACTAAGATTTCCATCACTTGGCTTCACTCACCAGGATCTGGCTTCACTCACCGGGATTTCCATCACCTGGCTTCACTCACCCGGACCCGGCTTCACTCACCGGGATTTCCATCACCTGGCTTCATTCACCAGGACCCGGCTTCACTCACCGGGATTTCTATCATCTAGCTTCACTCACCAGGACCTGACTTCACTCACCGGTATTTCCATCACCTGACCCTCCGAGTTAGGAATTTTCACTTAGCCCTCCAAGCTAGGACTTTTCACCCAACCCTCCAAGTTAGGACTTTTCACCTAACACTCCAAGCTAGGACTTTTCACCCAACTCTCCAAGTTAGGACTTTTCACCTAGCCCTCCAAGCTAGGACTTTTCATATGCCAGCGTGCGATCTCCCGATCCACTTGGACTTAATCCATTCAACTAAACTTAAATCGTTGTCAACACCAAAACCACACTCGGACCAGACTGCATCAACAGGAAGTTTTCCACCGGTCACCAGGGTAAATCGGGAAGCGCTCGTGGTGGCAGTCTAGAAGCCCAGCGTCCCAGGATTCGCTCCCCATTTGGAGGAAAAATTCCTGCAAAATGTGCCGTAGCTAGGGATCGAACCGCGGATGCCTGAGTTAACGACTAGTTACCTTACCGCTGCACCATAGCCCCGGGGGCCATGATTAAATATTCTAGGGTAATAATGCAGTAGTAGGAATAATTATATAAGTAGTTAAGAATAAGTTTATTTTGATGGATTAATGAATGAATTTGTTTAATGGATAATTAATTTTAAAAAATGATTAATGAGTTTAATAATTTTAAATTTCAAGCGATCGATTCGGTCATATAAAAATTTTTGGCTCTTGGATAAATCGAAGTGCTCGAGGCGGACAATTAAAAGTCCAGCATCTTATAGTTCCCATCCCATTTGAAAAAAAAATTCTTAAAAATACATTGTAATTGAGGACTACTCCGATTCTATTAATTTAAGAATGTTAAGTTGGTAGATCATTTGTTTGAATATTTTTTAATTTATATATTTCATTATTGATATGAAATGTTTTATTGGGATCCTTCAAAATTAATCAACTTAAATTAATATTAATATAATTAAAAATGATTAAATATGTGAACATTTTATGAGTTAATAAATCCTTACTCTTACCGACGGTTAGCCTATCTCCGCAGGATAAACTCGTTCTAGTGATCAGCGGTCCGAGTTAGACTTTGTTGATTTTTCTATTTAATGGCGATTGTTTCCACTTGCTGATTCACACACTGCTTCGGGAACCTTCTCTCTCGCTTCCATTTCCATCTTTCGGACAAAACACAGGGGTCGCCTGAGGTAAATCTCATTTCTTTTTCCCCTATAGTTTGATCCATTTACAAAGGTATGTTATCCAATCTGATTTGTCTTCCATCATATTGTTGTTTTGTTTTCGATCCTTAGGTTTTATCGCTTTTTGCTCGATTTTAACTTACGCGGCTGCTTTGATTTGGAGTCGATGGGTTCTCTATCTAAGATGGAGCGAGAGCTGAATTCGACTCGAGTTTGATGGTATTTGTTTAGCGTTTATTCTGATCGAAGCGATTGTTGAGTTGTTTTCCTTTTTGTATTTGAAAGACGAGATCTATTGCTTCTCATCTAGTGGCCGGATTTAAATTTTGTGATCAGCTGCTACTTGTTTTGAGACATTTAATGATGTCTCTAACCGTGTGTTTGATGTCTGATGTGTAGAACACCTAAGGAAATGGTGAAGGCTGTTGCTGTCCTGGGTAACAGTGAGGGTGTTAAGGGCACAATTTACTTCGTCCAGGAAGGAGATGGTTAGAAATCTCTTGAACTTGTGGAATGATAAATTCCTTTCAGATCTAGGGTTTCAACCTTTTTATTTTTCTGTGAATTTGTGATCCGATCTGATTTTGGGATGTAAATCTCTGTGATAGGTCCAACCACCGTCACCGGATCCATCACTGGCCTCACGCCTGGGCTTCATGGCTTCCATGTGCATGCTCTTGGAGACACCACCAATGGATGCATGTCAACTGGTAACATTATTTTCCTTTTCCTTTATGGCGATCTACTGAGTTGCAAGTTTCTGATTGTAAGGATTAAATTACTGATTATGTACTCATGCTCTTGTATACTGCAGGGCCTCATTTTAATCCTGCTGGTAAGGACATGGTGCTCCTGAAGATGAAAATCGACATGCTGGTGATCTAGGCAATGCCACAGCTGGCGAGGATGGTAAGTTGCTTTATCATCAGCTCATGATGTTATTTTTGTTATCTATTTTTACCTATTATTTATAATGATGTTTTGTCCCAAACAGAGAAAAAATCTAACTATGGCTTGATCAACATTTTTTAATGCTAGTGTTTTGATTTACTACCATATTTCAGGTACTGTTATTGTCTCAGTTGTTGATAGCCAGGTGACATGCTGCATCCTTGATTAGTTGTTGTATTAATATATATATAATATATATGCTACTAATTTGGTTCAAATTGTAATGAATACTGAGATTATTGTGTTTATCAATGCAAATAGATTCCCCTCTCAGGACCGAATTCCATTATCGGGAGAGCTGTTGTTGTTCATGCTGATCCTGATGATCTGGGCAAGGGTAATGCTTACTTTCCTAAAATTTGTGTAACTGCTTGTTCTATTAGCTCATTATCTTTGTCCACCATGCCTGAGATTACTTACACTTTGAAAACTATGTTATTAAACTATTCTGCTACTTCTGTGTGCTGCAGTACAAACATGTGGAGCAATTCTCTCCTTTTTTTTCTATCTTAATTATTTGAAACATTTTCTATGTCCTTGTGAATTAGCTTTCATGGTATGCAAGTCTATTTTGATAACCATAAAAGTTTGTGCTCAAACAAAACCAATGTCTTTGGTATGCATAGCAAGGTCAGCATGCCCATAACTCCCCTTGCATTACAAGGAACTATACTTGGATTAGAGTGTTGGATTGTTAGGAAACAACGCACACAAGAACAAAAATGTAAGAAGAATGAGAATGCTAGGATGGATGTGAGACATTACTAGAATATAAGATATAAAAAATTACTATCTAAAGAGAATTAGGTGGTAACTCTATGAATGATAAAACGAGGCCAAATAGGTTCAGACGGCACAAACATGTTAAAAGCTGACTACTAAATTCTAGTGATAAAATAGTTAGATTGATTATAATGGTTAATGGGAAAAAAGGTAGATAGACCTAAATAATTATCATATCCCAGGTGAGCCTCTCCCCATTGTTCTACCTAAACGCTAGAAAATGCTTGTAAGACATCCATGTTTGAGATTGATAGGATACAAGAGCATTACACACTAGCAGTAAAAAAAAAAGAGACTAATTTATTATAAAAAATAAAACACCATTTAATTGTGTTTTTTTTTGGTCCCAAAGCATCAAGTTGAGTACTAGTCTTATAATCATCAAAAGAATGTTAAGGAAATAAATAACAATAAGATGGCAAAAATTTCACAAATCGCAAAAGTTTTAACTCTAGTGACAATGGTTTTAAAGCAACAAATGTACTAGTACCTAACAATCTTACTCAACACCATTACCACCACCACCTCTGGCTGATCTATAAAAGTAATAGTACAGGATGCTAATCAAACTGGTACGAGAGCATTACAAGGGGTCAAAGCAAAATAAGTTTGGTAGAAACAAAGAATGATAAATGCAAATGCAACGTAATGCAAGCCTTTCCATCAATATAAACAAGAAAATTCTATACTGAATATCATATAAACCTCCATGCTCACGCATGCAACTCATCCTCTTCATAAAAAAGGATGGAACATCAAAATCAAGCTAAATGGGTCTCTCATTGGAAGTATAATAGTTCTATTAAATACTAACATCCTTATCCATATGAATTTCCTTATCCTCTCTGTATTAACTTCTTACCCTACCCTCACTTCTCTCTACTGCAACTTGCCTACCTAACAGGAAGCACATGCTAAAGTAGAACGGAACAACAAAATTCATGAAGCCAACCTAAATATTTGGGACCAACATGTCTTGTGAATATAGAAGTTGCATTTAAACACTTGCAAGATAAACATGTGCCAAGATAGGCTGTCGTACCCAATGGCCCTCTATGTTCCTAATCCATTATTTACTTCTTACCTGCTCAACAATAATCGCTACTGACGTACATGATATCACATGTATCCTGTTTTTTTTGAGTTAGCGTTGCTGATGAATCATTTACTAAACAAGCATCTTTTTTGAAACTCTCACCAAGGCTATTTTGTAAATCATTTTGTCCTGTTAGATTTCTCTTAGTTTGCTATTTGTTTTTTTTCCCACTCAAACTGATGTATTTATCTTGTCATTGTAGGATTGTTTTCAGACCCCACTGTTTGATTATTTTTTGCTTAGATGCCGCTTTAATTTGCTTAGATTATTTAGAGATCATGTTTTGTGTGTCTGATTCAAGTTAAGCTTATGGTTTTGATTCCCCATGTAACCGGTAGATACCATCAAAAATACACACCACTATTCCTACTTTACAATACCAATCTATTTTCTGCCACTTCGTTGCTCAAATGTTGTTTGCATAATCTCATAAGATAGTATATTTCAGTATATCTTCATTAAACATTCTGTCTTGATAATTATGTTTATATAAGAAAGAATTGATACTTGATGTTTCTTCCATTAATAGCTATCTAATTTAGCCCAAGCTCATGTACGTAACATTTAAAAAAAAGAAGAATAAGAAGGTTCTCTCGTGATGCTATTTGTACTTTGATTTTGGTTGATTGATCTGACTCGGGATCAAATCTGCTCTAACAAGCCTTCTTGTGTTCGTAGGTGGGCATGAGCTGAGCAAGACCACTGGAAATGCTGGTGGAAGAGTTGCCTGCGGTGGGTTGATTCTTCCATTTCAGCTGATATTCTTCTCTTGCCTCTCCATTCCTTTTCCTACAACTCGGGAGCCTAAAATTTCCTACTTTGAGACGAATAACATAATTTTCTTCTTTTCTTGTTTGTTTCTTAGGTATCATTGGGCTTCAAGGTTGAGTTTCATATTCCCGAAATCTGTCGTCAGTCCCTTATTGCGTTGTGTTGCAGCTATCATTTCCTTTACCGGCTACTCTCTCTGTCTTAGAACTTGTCTTTCCCTGGTGTCAGAATGGTGTAAATAAACAGGGTAAACATTTGACTTGCGGAATTCGAACTTGATGTAGAACTCTTTATTCAGTACTCTCCTTTTTGATTATTATGCAGTTTAAGCAGCGTTGCTTTCCGTTCTCTTTCCGGTTGATTTTTTTTCGTAAACAAATGAGTTTTTGCGGTTTTAAATCGAATTGCTGTTCTCGTAACGTTAGGATCTAGGGCACAGGGAAAATGCCTCAAACCTGTTTTTCAATCCGTCGGATGGGCAATTAGAGTACATTTGCCTGAGCTAAATACATGCCAGCCGTAGGCACGATAGTTCAATTTTTATGTCAGATCCACAAAGCAATTATATGTTTTTTAAAAATAGAAAACCAATACAGATTATCTTACGAAAAAAAAATGGGAAAAAAAAGCTCCCGACTTGTTTTTCCTTTTAATCACCGCTCCGAGAACAACTCGGCACACCGTCTATCACAGAGACACAGGGGGCGAGAGCAACTCGGAGCTCTAAACGATGACCAGCTTCGCGTCCCTGTCGCATCCCGTAAGCCTCGCCTTCACACCGTCTTCCAATAATCATTCTCTGCTCTCTTCTCCTCCTCCCAATTCGATCGCCTCCCGAAAGCCCCAATTCCACGTACCCGGACGGCTCCGATCCAGCATCCTTCAACACCGACCGCCGTGTCTCGCTGCATCCGGCGCCGAAAACGCCCCGGAGGAGGAGGAAGAGGAGGCGCCGGTCCAGGAACTCAAGGTTCCCGTCGCTTGGCTGACCCCATCGATTGCCCTACAGGTCTGCCCTAATCATGAAAAATCGATGTTCTTCTCTTCGGGACTTCTTCGTTTTCTTTCTACTTTCTTCAGGAATCGGAGTGGCTCCGAGCCGCCTTGCACAGGTGGTTGGACGACGAATACTGCCCCGAAGAGACCAATCTAGAGATCAGCAAGGTCGCGGCGAGATCGTACCTGGAATCGCTGACGGAGCGGCGGTCGGAGCTGGGCGAGATATTGCTCAAGATGGCGAAAGATTTGGAGAGCCAAGTTTCATTCCGAGAGAGCTTCCATGGGGCGTTCTCATCGGCCAATGCGGCCATCCATTTGATCACTTTGAGGATCGACTCCATGGCCGATTGGCCCCGAAGCAGATGAGTCTTCTTCGGGAATAGTAACAGAAAATTTACTGAAAAAGAACACACGATTAGCAACGGACAATGTGACGATACAAGTTCATGTGTGACTTAGAATTTAAAAGCATGAAGACCATGCTACTGTTTTTTTTAAGATAAATTAAAAAATATTGCACTAGATGATCCATCAATTTAACGCGTCTATTTTTAGATCAATCATCCAAAAAAAAATTTATTGTTAATTCATCAAATTTAAAATTATCGTAAACATACAAACTTATTTATTTTGCTTGCTCAAACCTGATTATTAAAAATTGAATTGAATTCAAACTGAACTGGTTCGTGAATGTTGTTTAAGATTTTAATTGAGTATGGTTATTTTTATTTATTTATTTTATCTATTTATAAAATTCATATTATTTTTTATTTTTAATATTTAAATAAATTTAGAAAGAATATAAATTTTTATATATACTAATTTTGTTAATTAAATTATATATGTTAATGAATAAGTTTGTTAATTAAATTTTCTGTGTTATCAATAAGTTTGTTCCTGTGTCATTTATAAAGGTTAATTAATCAAGTTGATTAGTGTTAAAATTTATTTATTTTATATATTTTGTATAATTGAACAAACATAAACCAGATTTATTGAATTAAACACTAAGGCTGCGTTTGTAGGATGTAATCCACCTGTAATGTAATCGATTCAAAAAGGTGGAACCGCCACCCCGACGGCCCCTGGTCTCTGCCCCACGAGTGTCCAGAGGGGTAAATCACGGTGAATGCTGGATGGCAAGGCGCTTGGGTTCGAGGGATTTTTGTAAACAGCACCAAGTTTTATCCTGGCATACGTCGACCCTTGAACCATGACTCTGATTCAAGCGCCAAGCACATACCTGTAATGTAATCGAGATTACATTATAAGTTGAATTCCTTTGTTTGGAATCACTTAAGATTGTAATATAATCTCGATTACAAAAGAGGTTGATGATTTGTAATCTGGATTATAAACCAAAACCTCCGTAATCTGGATTACATTACAGCTTGTAAAATCGTCGGCCGGGCGGCGACAGTCGTTGGTCGCCGTCGGCCGGCCACCGTTGCCGTCGTCGCCGCCGCCGCCGGCCGGCCGGCAACGGTCGCCACCGGCGGCCGGCGACCGCCGCTGCCGCCGGCGGTCGGTGACGTTCGCTGGAGGTCGGCGGCGTTCGCCGGCCGGTTAATGGTCACCGGCCGGCCGGCGACGGTCGTCGATCGTCAATCTTGATTACATTACAAGATAGATTGCCCCTCACCAAACAAAAGAATCTAACTTGTAATGGTTATCAAAGATTACATATAACTCATTACCAAACATAACAATGTAATCAAGATTACATTACATTACATTACAAACTTGATTATATTACAGACCGGATTACATTACCCCCTATCAAACGTAGCCTAAATGTGTTCATCAATATGTTATTCATTTACATTCCTATTGTTAATTAGCCAACCATGTAAACCAAAGTCCAATGGAAGAATCCTTAATAGTTTGACAATGACACAACTTCTAAAAATATAAATATAGAATTTAGCCCTTACGATCCTTTGCAATGATAATAGATTGATAGAGGTGGTAAAAGTGATTTGCTCGTTCCAACGCCCTTATCAATTCGTCCAGGGTCAACATGGAGGAGAGAAATCACATGGACTATTAACTCGAATATTGTGACTAACACGTGGGGAGGACAGATACACTGACTTTACTAGATTTTGACTTCCAAATATTAAGGTGGTAACCCTAATCATCTCCATCCCATGAGGACGACGATAATAAATCGAGCTCTCATGTAATGAAAACTATTTGATTCTCATGCAAGGTATTATATATATCTTAGTATTCGAATTATTCATGATATTAGTGTTGGTGCAAAAAGCATCAGACACGAACAGTCAACCTCTAGTATTTCGATGTTTGACAATATACCAAGGTCTGATCAATCTGACCAAGGGTTAAGTCAAACAGGACTTGATGTTTGGTAGGGTAAACCCAGGTTAGATCAGTTTGACCAAAGGGTTAGCCAAACATGACCTGATATTTGGCAGAGTGATTAGCACCCAAGGTTGGTCAGCTTGACCAAGGGTTAGCCAAACAAGACTTGATGTTTGGTAGAGTGATCAAACCTAGATCTGATATGTTTGACATTATATCAAGGTTTGGTCAGTTAGAATAAGGGTTAGCCAAACATGACCCGATTTTTGGCAGAGAACCCAGGGTTGGTCAGTTTGACCAAGAGATAAGTCAAACAGGACTTGATATTTGGCAGTGACTAAACCCATATCTGGTTGGTTAGACCAAGGACTAAGCCAAACAGATCTGATGTTTGGCAGAGAGAAGTCAAGTCGTGATCAGATGATTAGCAAAGAAGTCCTTATCAAGGCATCGAAGACTTGGTGAGTAAAGTGTTGGTGCCCCGGTTGGTTTTGATGTGATCAACCAAGTTAGGTTAGTCCTATTGTGGTTTTGATCCCTCTGTCTAAGTGTGCAAGAGCTTAGGACGGAGGAAGTCAAGCGTAAGACGCAGTGGACGAGAAGGATTGTACGGGGAAGTGAGCCATCGGGCTCGATGCATCCGAGGGACGCGGAAACTGTGGAAGAGTACACCGGTGGAGTGAGAAGGGCGTGCGCGACGTCCGAGAGACGAGAAGCTGGGAGGAAGGACATTGAGGGGCGAAAGACCGGAGTCGGGTTTGGGTGAGCCTAACTCCGGTTGGCCAAAATTACCCAAATAAAGCATCCACCAAAAAGACAACTCTGTTGACTTTTACCAAGTCAAAGTTTTGACTTGGACCATATTTGACCAAAATTGTTGGAGAAGCATGGAGGCTTGACCGAAGACTTTGACTAAGCCACACACATGGACATTTGCATGCATAGGAGTTTCTACCGTTTAAAAAATTAACCTTATCTTTTAAAACGATAAACTTTATAAAAGATAAAATTTATCTTTTAATAACAGTTAAGGATTAAATTTATCTACATTTAATTAAAGGATAATTACTATCCTTTAATCGGACAGAAGCTTCTACCGTTTAAAAGATTAACCTTATCTTTTAAAACGATAAACTTTATAAAAGATAAAATTTATCTTTTAATCAACGGTTAAGGATAAATTTATCTATGATCAACAGTAATGATTAATTTCCTTAGCCTATAAATAGGCTTAGAAGTTAAAGAGATTTTAACAGATTGATTGTAATTCTTCTAGCTTCTGTCTTGTGCTATAAAGTTTGTAAAACGATTCTCCGACAGAAGGAGATTTTCATAGTGAACTTCAACCGTCTTGGATTAGCAACCACCTAGGTTACAACCAAGTAATTTTTGTATCTTAGCCTTTCTACTAGTTGAGTTAGTTTATGTTTATCTTATTTAATTGTAGCAATTAATCTAGAATATTTGTGAGTCGCACAAAAGATTTATTTTTATTTTACGGCTGCAATTCACCCCCCCCTCTTGCAGGTCCACCTTGACCTGACATAAAGCTGGGCACGAAGTCCTGGTTCGGGGAATTGGGCACGAAGACCTGGCCGAGGTTGGGCACCGAAGTCCTGATTTGAGGAATTGGACATGAAGACCTAGTCGAGAGTTGGACACCGAAGTCCTAGTTCGAGGAATTATGCACAAAGTCCTAGTTGAAGATCGAGCATGAAATCCTGGTGAGTGAAGACGGGTAAAAGTTCTAGTGAGTGAAGTCAGACAAGGTAAAGTCCTAGTAAAGCTAGGCAATAACATAACCAAGGTTATATATGATAACTTGAACTAAACACCCTCAAGGTTATCCTATAAAATTTCAATATTAATTGATGATGCATCTTTGACTGATGAGGGAACAAACTTCTTGGATGAACACTTGGATTGTATCTAGAGCAAAATTCAAGAGACGAACATTAGTAGAACATGCGACAATGGAGGTCAAAGGAAGAAATCCATAGATGGGTCCCTTAATATTATTGATCATTCTTTAGTAAGAACAAAGGGATGTGGGAAGAGCATCCGAGCACTAACCACATCATCCGGGCTAGTAACCCCTGTGATTTATCTCCTTCGTGTTGACCCTGACTGGTTGGCAGGGGCACTGGGGGTGAGAGAATCGCCTTTTGCCACCAAAGGGATGTGGGAAGAAATTGAAATCATCCAAGGAGAAGTCAAACTCAAAGTCTCGGCTATGTCTTGGATGTGGGCATCGAGGTGTATCACATGACAAGCGTAACTGTCCAATTTGCAGGAAGGGTATGTATCGATTAATTTTCCATTTGTATGATAATTTTATTTGTAAATCAATTATTTTTATTAAATTGTGTAAATATGATGATATGTTGATTGTCATATAACATTAGATAATCATCATAACAGCGATGATGATACCTATGAAGAAGAATTGGTGTCTATAATCATACTATCAAAGTTTAATTTTATAAATTAGTGATTGATTGAGATAATGAAATTAATAAATATTTTTATTATTGTGTTCTAATAATATGTGCTATCTACGATGAAACTTTTGTAGATTCTAAGAATAGGAATTAGACTGACGTGGGTATTCTTCTTTAATCCCTTACTTACTTTCTTCCACCAATTGAGCTTATCTAAAATTCTACTGAATCTGTTTGGAGTCTTTAAACAAATCAGTGCAATTCCAAGTTTTCACTAAATTGAAATTCTTTTTTTCTTAATTAACGATTTAGCTAAAAAATTCTCAAGGTTAGAGTATAGGGTTGCAAGTTCCTATAGTTTAACAAAAATAGTTTTAAAATATTAATATTCAACATTTATATATAGAGACAGACTTTAAACAACAGTAGTTTTCTGCATTTTTTATGTATGGTTTTTTGCAAATGGGTAAATACATGTTCCACTATATATTCATGGTTTTTTTGCAAATGGGTAAATACATTGTTCCACTACATATGTATGTTTTTTTGCAAATGGGTAAATGCATTGTTCCGCTACAGATTAATCACATTCTTTTTTATCCATGGTATTAATAATTCTTCCTTTTCTTTGGTATCTGGTAACTTTTCTCTTATTTTTCGTCTGTTACACTATATAATTAAGCCTAGTGGATGGTTATGCACAAGAAGATGCTTGTAAAATTTATTACTGAATACGTCTGTATTTTTAGATATTACACATATATTAGCTTGATTTGTGCTTATAAATGCTCTTATTAACATTTGAGTGAACATTTGATCACATAGGTACTTATAATATAGAGAACTTGAAGAAGCTCACGGAGCAATTGCAGAGACAAGCACCTGAATCTCAAGCTACAGCATCTAAGGTTGCGTTTGATAAGAGGTAATATAATCGAGTCAGTAATGTAATCAAGTTTGTAATATAATGTAATGTAATCTTGATTATATTACTATGTTTAGTAACGAGTTGCATGTAATCTTTGATAACAATAGGCTGCGTTTGGTGAAGGGTAATCCATCATGTAATGTAATCAAAGATTGACGGCTGACGACCGACAACGACGACCGACGATCATGGTTGACGACTACCGTCAGTCGGCCGGTGGCCGGTCGACGGCCGCCGTCAGCCGACGAACTGGCGATCGGCGGCCGGCCGGCCGACGAACGAGCGACCGGCGGCCGGCCGACGATCGACGGCCGGCCGGCGACCGACGGCCGACAATCGCCGCTGCCCGGCCGACAACTTTACAAGCTGTAATGTAATCGGATTACATCGTTTTTATTTTGTAATCGAGATTATAAATCTTGAGCTACTTTTATAATCGAGATTCTATTACATTATAATTTTAAAATTATTCCAAACAAAAAAATTCAACTTGTAATATAATCTTGATTACATTACAGGATAGATTATCCCCTACCAAATACAGCCTAAAGGTAGAGAAGATGACGAGAAGATGACGACATCCCAGACTGTTTGGAGAGATATTTGAATAAGTTTCGTAGGTTTCACATTTGAGCATATTATTGATTTGAGTTTTCTCTCAGTATTTCATCTTGACCATGTAACCTACTATTGATCTATTATTTTTTCTCAGTATTTAACCTCAACCATGTAAACCTACTGTCGATGTATTGTTTTTTCTCTGTGTTTTAAGAGAACTCAAAGGGTAAGTACATGTTATCAAAATTAGTCAAGCTGGTGATAGAAATTATGTGAGTGCCAAATTCATGAAACATTTTAGCCTCTGGCCTTGAGTTTAATCTCTCAAAATCGTGATTTATCTCCTCTGGATATTTATGAGGTCGGGACCAGGGGCCGTTAAAGTGACGGTTCCATCTTTTTTGAATTGAACTTAATCTCTCAAGGGGATCTTTGACGTGCTATCACATAACCTAAAACAACTCATTAAGCTAATTAGTAGTCTTTTTCTCTGTTTTCCTGTCACTTTGTAAACAATCGAATCTGATCTGTCGAAAGCGTCCCACTGAGATGTGTGTAGAGTAGTTCATGTTCTCCGATTCATCGGACCGAAAGTTGATCATGATACATAATTGTGGCCTGGTATACCTCCAATTTTCTTCAAAAGAATGTAAATATAGGGATCGCATAGTAATCCATTAACCATGATTTTCCACTGCATCCAATACTGAAAAATATAAAGTAACAATTTTTGAATACCTATGTTTACATATTTTTGTTTCTTTTTCTGTTTTTTTGGTTAATCAGGTATCCACTAACTAATCTTAGATGTGACAGGTTCGGTTTTACGAAAACGAAAATTATATATTCATCATGAAGGTCAATCGAGAATCATAAATGGATTCTTAGATAAGATTTGAACCTCGGGGCTCATAAATATGCGTAGGAGGTTTAATTATTTATGTGATTATGTCTGTAAGACAGAATTAACAGTTTCCACCTGTGTTATTAGCAACTTGATAAAAGATTTTCAAATACCATTTTGGTCGCACAATTATTATAGCAATTATATATTTTTTCACATTTTATTCACCATGAGTTGGCACAATGAGTATCTATATAAATGGTTAGTCTTGAGATCAATTTTCAATAAGTGCAAAATATCTCATTGGGATGTCTAACCTACTCATATAAAAGATCATTGTGCTAGGATTGTGGCAGGACAAAATACTGCTCATAATTTACCTGTCTATATCTAATACTGACCGCCAGGATCAACGTTATCATCCAACTATATATTTTACAGCGTTAAATGATGGTAGGATAAAGGCTAAAAGCTTACATCGTTTCAGTTGTACATGAGTCAATTTCAAGAAGGGAAATACTCCTTTTAATTCAAGGAAAAAAAAGAAAGAAAATAGATTTGTATTGCTCTAATGCAAAATAACAGCTAAAAAGAAAAGATCCCGAGTTTGTTCGTCGAAGATTCACCTTCCCCAAGTTTGGGTTTCTTTCAATGGTACGCACTAACGCCACCATCTCATGAGGATTTTCTTGCTACATCGTCCTGCTCTCTCCAAGGATTGAGAGCATCTCGAATTGCTTGAGCCTCCGGAGTGCTCTCCCAGGCTCGCTTTTCGGACTCTAGAACGGTGACCTTGTCATCTGGTCAATAAGGAAGAGCATATAGAATGATTATATCGAATAATTAACAGAGGTGCATATGGAAAAAGGAAACATCGATCTGTTCGTCAGAATCATATTTGCTCATAACTATACAATTTGTAAAAGTACTAGTTTTAGCTGCGTACAACTAAGAGTTACGAAATGGGGCTTCCAGGTGAATCCCAAAAATACGAATTGGGAAAGCTAAGATGATGAACGAGCAAGCACAACGGATTCAAACCATTTTCAAAAAACAATGAGTAAACAGAGTAGTTTACTTAAGCATTAATGGGCTACAACAGAGGCTACAGCAAACAAAACTTCAAATTCCCTCAATACAAAAATGACATAAAAGTACTCATGATCATGATAAAATTAATAAACTGGCAATATTTCGCTACTGTCTCAGTGTTTGTGTGGTATCTATCTTAAGTGAGTATCCAAAGCTAGAATTTATACAGGATGAATTGTCAATCACTACTTGGTGGATACTCAAGTCTAAGAGACATTCCACTCACTTGATCTTCCTTGAAAGATTGCCCAAGAACCATATTTGAGTTTGCAAAAACAACAGATTGATAACTAAAGCTACTTGTAGAAATCTCATGCTAATTATTTGGTTAATAGATATAAGAAGACTGAAAAGATCCATTTAGCACAGCCTCTTCTTCAGGTAAGAGAATGTCCATGCACCATGGATTAAAGATTGATTGCTCCCGTCTTGCAGTCCATGACATAAATTTTCATGTGAAATTCACACCTTTCTGAAGTTGTGCACACATAAAGAAGTGCGACAAGAAAGAGGGACTCCGTGATATGTACTCGGAATCAACTAAAAGCAGCATTAATCAATGTTTACCTATTGACTGCTCCTCCAATGATTCATGTGACTCTAAAGGCTCATACATATATTGCTCTTTCATGCAAAGTCCATTTGAAACAATTTAAGCTAGCTTTACTCGGTAAAGGTACCGAAATCCTAGCAGCAGCAACATCACTTCTTGCTTGACTAGGAATATTCACCTTGCATTCAGAATAATGATTTGTCAAACTATAATGTTACACAGCATCAGTTTGTCTGATCATAAGTGCACACATCAACCCTATCAGTGGCCTAACCTGGGTTTCAACAGGTGACAAGAATAAATCCTCATGAGTCATTTCATCCAATACAAGAAAGGTCAATAGTTCGTCTTTGACAGAGTGACTCTGTGTCACTGCCTTTTGTGGCAACCTTTCATTACGCTCACTTCCTCACTTGAAACACAAAAAAATTGGTTAATTACTGATTCCAGCAAGAGGTTTTGGCTTTCAGTCAAACTAGGCATCTAGCATGAAGTTCAAAAAAAAATATGATAGTTGAGTTTTCAATTTTGTAGCAAATCTAAACAATTCTTAATCCACATTGGTCCAATTCTCATTCACTAGCAACACTGCATATATAACTCAATTAGTTTGCATACTTAATTATCACCATCTTAATTAAATTTATTGACTCAAGGTTTCAAAAAAAAAAGTATGCAAGATCAGTACATGGTGCATATGCATTTGCAAAGGCATATGCAGTGAAATATTAAATTAATATACATATATATTAATATATAAAGTATTTATTACTTGCAAAACAAAGTATTTATACATATGCAGAATTAGGCGGCTGCATATGGGGACCAAGGAAGGGATTTCTAAAACCATGTTTACCCTACTGAACCTAAACTTAAACCAATTTAAAGCCTACACATAAAATCATCAAACTCAGGATAAAGTGCAAATTTAACAAGTTTAAGCATACCATAGATTTAGATGCTGAATAAGCAAATTTGGAGATATGGCATGCATAATGGAGCAAACTAATGATAGATCCAAGGGAAGTATGCTTGACTATATTTGGTAACGATTCAGAGTTTTAACATAAATTAGTTGTTTTTGGACATTGGGTTAGAATTCATTAAGAAAAATATGAAGATCAGAATAAAATTATGTAATGAATGCAACAAATTATAGCACTTGTGCTAACTAACTAATCACAGCTTCGATTGGCAAGCCAATTTGGATTTACAAGACCAACAGATGAAAACGACTATTATTGTACTGGAAATTTTGATACAAATCCAAACCAGAGCACAAGCTATAGATGAAAGCTAGAGTAAATGATCACGGCTATAAGATTTGATAACCTCTATGGAACCCAATACTCATTTTAGATATAAGACAAGGTAAGCCACCAAGGGACTTCCTAATTCAATAAAAGATTAGAAATTAATCAAACCCTAAAGATCCTTTTGCTGTATAAAAGGTTCTCTGGAAGAGTAAGCTCCTGAATGCATTGTCCAAACCTGAACAATGGTCAATTCATACGATAGAGGTGCATCCAGTTACCCTCACTATGTACTGTCCAGAAGTTTAACGCCCCTACTCCTAATCCACCCCCAACCAATTCCATGATCGCCTTCATCATAGGAATTCAATTTGTAAACAACAAAAAAAGGGCAACTTTAACTAATGAAACAATAACTTTCTCCAGATTCACAGATCTATAGTGCAGTAACTTCCCCTTGTGGAGGGGGAAAAGAAGGAGCTTAGGAAAAGAGAGGCTACACGATTTCCGCCACTAGGGTAAGCAAAGAAGAACACAAAATACATCAAATAGATGAATAAGAACAGTACAGGGCGAAAAGAAGGATGACGACTTACAGAAACCAGTGTGGATCATGAATACCTCCATGGACGCTCCGATCAGCGCCGATACCGCGCCAATCTTCAAGTACCAATCCAGAAACTTCATCGCTTAATAAATACGAACCCCCAACCCCAACTCAGCGCAACCGGCTCCCGCAACGCAGCATAGTACCCCTAGGAGTAGATCTAGGTTAGCACTATCCAAAGGCCTCGATCTCCATCAATAAAGATCGCATCTTACCAGTAGGGTTCGTCGGCTGTAGATCTCAGCAGCGGAGAACGCCGGTCCTGGGCTGGCGCCGATGACACAGAGAGAAGGGCGCACAGTGAGAAATGGAGGAAGGAGTGGTGCTCACGGAAAGAGGGACGGTTTTCGCGTGAAGAGAGAGTCGCGCGAGGGGGCGTCGGGTAGAAACTGCAGGCAGCGTCGTGGGGTTCGCGAAGAGAGGATGAGGAGAAGTAGAAAGGTCAAAAAAACAACAGGTTTTGTAATTTTTAAGCAATTTTGCAAAAAGGCCCTCAACTTTGGCTTATCCAAACTTTATGAGTTTAAACCCTCGAAATTTTTGTATTTAACACTTCATCGCCTAATAAATACGAAGACAAAAACAGAAACGACAAAATCAAGCATGGATCTGCAAATCAACCAGCCGCAATGGCGACGCGAAACAAAGCAAGAAACGAGGGACCAAAAGTCGCCGCTCAGAACAGGAAGAATAACACGATACTGGAACCGAGCTAATTCTGACCCACCCCGCCCCGCTTATATGATAAGGACTCTTCTCTACCCCCATCCAACTCAATCAGTATTCAGGAAAACTTATCAATTGATGTAGATTAAATATCAACTTGGGTAAAATTAGGATCGACTAAAAATTCGGTTTAATCGAATAAATTGAATAAAATAATTGAATTTTAAATTTTGATTCGGTCTATTCGGTAATTCGATTTTTTCACTAAAAATCGATTAATTCGGTTAATTTGGTTCGGTTTCAGTGTTCGACTTACCTATTCGGTTAAACCGAATAGACCGAATTAACTGAATTTTTAATCCAAAATTAATTTTTTATTTTAAAAAAATTGATTTTTATTTAAAACAAACTAAATTTTATTTTAAAAACTATTTTTTTTTGATAATTCGGTTAAAATCGAATTAACTAATAAAATATCGGTTCGGTTTGTTAGTTTTTTTTAATTCGGTCGATTCGGTTTGTTCGAAAAAAAATTGATTCGGTTCGATTTTGCTAATTCGGTTCGATTTTAATCGAATACTCATCCTTAAGTAAAACTCAGAAAACCCAACATGATAATTTTTTTTTTTGAGGTAAAACTCAAAAAACTATCAAAATTTTTCATGGAATGATAGATCACCATGAGTACTTCTTGATTTATGATAGTAGTTGATATGAAATTTTTGTAAAAGTGACTCTTAATTAATCAACATAAGCAAAATACCACGTCAATTAAAAAAATCTCAAAAAAAAAAATCTCAAAAATGTCTTTACATAATATCTTTTATTTCAACATTATTATAACAGCTATATGTAGCTATTATTGAGTAATTGCTATAATGATTATTTTTTACTTTCAAAAATATTTGAGTAGTTAAGATTACCTACTACGTGTAAAAAATACTCTGTAATTGTAATATTTAACATCATATTATTGTAGTGTTGCAGTAGTTTCTATAATTATTTTAATGTGATTTTGATTAATTTAAAATAATTTTCGATCAAGTTGATAAAAAACTGTTTTGATAAAATAGTATTTTGAAGTTATGATTTAAAATTTCAAAATTTAGTTAAAAGCATGTAAGTAGGTCTAGTAGCTACAATAATATGTAACAAATATAGTTACTACTATTTAAAAAATCATCTATTTCACTCTAATCAAATTAAATCCTAAATTTTAAATCTAAATACATTTTAATAATACCATAATAATTTTTATATGATACAGTAGCTAACGAATATATTTTAAATATTATAACAATTATCAATAGCTACAGTAATGTTAGAATAAAAGGTAACTGATGGAGCATTTTCTTTAGACTATTTATATAATTTAGGACGCCATTTGTTTTTTTTCCCTGATAAACTTAATGGTGTTATTGTCGAGAAGAATGATAATAACTACGTGAAAAGGATGAAAATTTAAAAACCTTTTAAAAAAAAGTTTGTCATCAACAATGATTTTTTTAAGGTCGAATTATTTTTTTTAAAAAAAAATCATTTGTTTATCAAACCTCTCTATTGTAGCTTGAATGCATTCCATTATGGTCTAATGGTAGAGCGATCAATCGTACTATGACGTATTTTGTAGAAATTTTTTTTTCAAATGGAACATAAATCCTAAGACGCTGGACTTCTAAATCGTCCACTGTGAGTACTTCCCGATTTATGTTAACAACCAGTGGAAAATTTTCGTGAGATGAAACCGATCCCCAAATTTATTAGCTACCTGACCCAACGTTAATTGCATTCAACCAAATCCTTTCAGAGACAGGAATTAGAGATAAGAGATTGAATGAAGTTTTCATCGTTGTCTTTTGGATTCCGACGAGCCGTCGAAGCAGAATCCAAGCAATGTTTTTGTTATCATATCCAACATTCGAAGCTTATAAATCTGCAATTAAAGCTACAATTACAGTTCAGATATCAAGCGTCGAGCTTCCTGAATTCACTGCTCCAGAGCAAGCTGCTTGTGCCTGTGCAAGTCCCTGAGGTACTTGGAACAGGTGTAGTCATCGTCCATTTCGCCGCCGTCAAACAATGGCGTCTTCGCAACCTTCTCCTTCGATTCCCCTCCGACCAGCTCGATCGATCCCTCTTCGCCTTTCAGAAACCGCACCACCTGCGCGAAGATCATCACACTCGATGGTCTCTGATCATGTCGGAGCGAGAGAAGAAGAAGAAGAAGCTATACCTGGTTCATGGCGGGCCTCGAGGTGGAGAGGTGATGGATGCACACCGAAGCGACTCGCAGCGCCCGGCCCAATTCGTCGCCGTCGTACGCATCTCGGAGAGAAGCATCGACGAGTTCCTCCACGTTGTTCGCGTCCAGCAATGGTTTCGCCTGTCGCAGGCAGATTCCGGCCACGGTTGAGGTCGGCGATCGAAGAATTGGCAGTTAAACAAAGCGAGAAAACCATGTTTTACCCAAATCACCAAGCTCTGCCTCGCCGAGTCGACGGCTCTCCTTCCCGTTACGATCTCAAGCAGCAGCACCCCGAACGCAAACACGTCGGTCTTCTCGTTCACCACTCCATGCATGAAGTACTCTGGCGCCAAGTAACTGTCCGACATGTTAATCTCGTCGAGAACGAAGCTGATCTCCTCAAGAACACATCAGTCTTACCCGAACGTGCCTTCGATGGGGAACACGACATGGTGATTCCACTTGCCGGGCAGCCACTTGGCGAGTCCGAAGTCGGAGATCTGCGGCCGGAAGTCTTCGGTCAGTAGTACGTTGGAGGCCTTGATGTCTCTGTGGATTATGCGCCTTTGGCAGCCTTCATGGAGGTAGCGAAGCCCTTGTGCTATGCCAAGTGCAATCTCGAACCTCAGCTTCCAGTCAAGCTTTTTCTTCGAACCATGAAGAACAGAGGCCAAGCTTCCGTGAGGAGAGAACTGCAGAACCAAGTGCAATCCACCTTCCACGCTGAATCCGAGAAGCTGTGCTGCGTTTGGATGAGCGACATGGGCGATGATTCCGAGCTCAGACAGGAAATCTCCTATTCGTTCCTCCTCGCCGTCCTTCTTGATCAGCCTCTTCACGGCCACGAGTTGGCCGTCGGCTAGGCGGCCCTTGTAGACCTCGGCATGGCCGCCCTTGCCGATCAATTTCTCTGTCAAATTAAACAGGAATAAGTGCATTAGAATCGATCGATTGTCTCGGGGAAAACTTGTACGTGCCTGGACAAAATCCATCAGTGGCCGCGGCGAGTTCTTCATAAGCAAAGCTCCTCCATGAAGGCCTTGCCATTTTGGCCTCCGTTTTGATCTCCAATGCAACTTCTTTTCTCTCCAAACTATCCTTGCCGCTGCTCTTGATCCTCTCCAATGCCCCGCCCAGGCTCGATCGCCTTGTGGTTGTTGGTGGAAACGTCGACAGCCTCGTCATCGATCTCTTCTTCCTCATTATTAGTCCTGCAATGAAGGTTCTCCAGTGCAGGCTGTGGGACTCCGGCCCTGGCACGATCGATGAAGTGTCACTGCTTCTGCTGCTGCTGCCGCTGCCATCGGAGTCTGCAATTGATGCGGTGATCTCGAAAACTCCTCTCGGCGAGCTTTGGTTAGAGTCTTCATCAATGCAGGTGCTGTTTGTTTCTGATCCGGAGTTGTGTTCATTCTTCTCTTTTCCTAAGATCAAGAGAAATTAGTTGATTATAATACTAAATTACAGCCTCTCAGCCATACTTTGCACTGAAATGAACTCTTCTCAGTGATTCTGATTATCGACTACTAGGCATAGATTGTTCTTCCAATCCTCTAATTTTTGTATGCTTACTCTTTGTTCTACCCCCATCCTCTAAGAAATCAGAACTTGCATTTTTGTTCATTAATCACACTTTTGTAAGTTTGTTGATTTAATTCTTGGCATTTTCTCACTTAAGATGAACTGCAATCATACAAAACATGAAAAAGAGGAGGAAAAAACAACAAAAAACAAAGGGAAAAAAATTGATCTGAAGCTGACCTTCTTCGTCTGTAATCGTAGAGTCCTTCTGCGGCTCCCTCTGTGAAGAAAGCTGCTCCTCTACTTCTGAAACTACTTTATTAAATCCAAAACAAAAAAAAAAACAAGAGGGGAAACAGAAAAATACTAGTGATAAATAAACAAACCTCGTTCAGAATCCAAAGAAGCTTCCTCCGGATCAAGCTCTGGAGACAATAGCAGAAGCTCTATGAGTTTCATCACTCAAACCGTGCATGCCATGACCAGGGTGGAAAAGAAGAGATTTTAACTGAAGAATCACAGCTGCAAAAGGCCTTACCTTCCTTAGAAGTCATCAAGTTTCCCTGATTTGGTGGCAAAATTCAAACTTGGGTGAGAGGAAACAGAAGAGGAGGAGAAGAGATGGCTTCGCAGGGGTTGGGAAAGCCTGCTGCGAGAGTTTTGCTGGGTCAAGAAGAAAACAGAGAAAGAGATGGAGAGAGAGGGAAGCAAGAAAGAGATGATTTCAAAAACAGCTGAGGATTTCTTGAAAAGAAGTGCAACGGCGGAATCAAAGAACACAGGGATTCTTAAAAGAATGAGGAAAAAAAAAGGAATTTTTTATGAAAAAAATTAAAAATTCAGAGGGAAGTGGATCAAGTTCCTGAAATGGAGCTGGTTTCTTGGTATCTTTTGGGGGTGGGGACCCATGAAAAGGGAAGGTCAAGATTTAGTTGGATTTGGTCATTAACAGTGCCTTGGATTGAGGTCCTGATTTTTAAAAATAAAATAAAATTATAAGGCTAAAAAATAGAAAGTAAAAAAATTTCCAAAGAATATTAATGGCAGATTGACGGAGAATTTTATTCTTTAAAAAGAAATGTTGTCGAGTTAGATTTCCATGTAAATAAAATAGAGTAGGGATCGTTTTGTATTTCATGATTTTTATGCGGTAATTTCAGTTTTTTTTGGTAATTCTTGATGCATGAACTATTTACTCTTGTTCAAATTTAATTAATAATTTAATTATAAAAGTATAGCTTTGTTTTTTTTTTGTTGCTTCCTTTGTTCATAGTTCATTGTACATAGTTGGGTGAGACTTAATTAAGTTGTATTATAGGGATTTTTCTTTCTAATGAATAGAGGGTCTAAGAATGTAAATCTTCTGGATTATCGTGAGAACTCTTTTATTTATTTTAATGGTCGATGAAAAACTTTGTGAGATCATATGATCATCTCTAAAATTAATCAATTCAAAGAGAATTATATACCTGATGATAATTAAAAATATATATATAGATTTAGCACTCGGGCTATTGTGCAATGGTAAACAATGGGATGAGCTCCTTAAGCAATGACAATTTGAATCTCATCCAGAGCAAATTACACTAATAAAAATTTGAATATTTGTGACTTTGGGCTATCAGTATTCGTCAGGATTCATTCGTGCTTCCCGATTACTCTGATAGCCGATGAAAAAATTTTATAGGGTTAATTTTAGGATTAATCAGAAAAGAGAAGTTAGAATTAGGGTGATAAATGAATGGTTTCTAAACATCTTTCATTCAATAAAACTCATTCATATTCATATTCATTTAATACTAATATATAAGTTAAAGCATTAGTAAATTTGATTTTTTTTTTTAGTATTCATGAATAATTTATAGATACTTTTTTTATTAATTTATTTAAAATTTAATATTAAATTTATTTTTATTTTTTATTTATATATATCGATATATGTAATATATAAATTTTTATAATCTTAAATTTGTGCATTGAAATGCAGAAATTTAAGATTATAAATATAGTATATTGAAAATAATAAAAATAATAATGTAAGTTTTTATATACTAGATAAATATTTAAGGATAATAACATCCTTAGTTGAGATAAAAATTCAAGTTTGACTTGAAATCGATCGTATATTTATTAAATAAGTTTGAACACAGTTGAATTTTACTCAATTCAACTGGTTTATTGATAGTTATAATATATATTCGATTTTATTAAAAAAATTGATAAATTTCAGTCAATTTTAAAATTGCCTTCATTGATAACCAGAAGTTAATTTTTCAAGTTCTTTGAGTATCAAGACAACTTAATTAAAAAACCTTAAGATGATTAGCCACATGATTTTGAACTATCGAAACCCTAATTCTCTCCTGGGTGATGTTGTATCCTTGCTGTGGAGGCGATCATAGGTCCTCAACCATTGTGTCTAGATTTTTGATGTCATACAATTTGCCTCGGGTGGCAATCAAAGCCGGAGCCAACCCGACTATACATCGTCGACTATCTTGGGCTACAGCTTGGGTAGGCTATAACGTGGCTTTGCCATTAGTGGCAATGTTGACCGAGAAAAAGTCATTTTGAGGGTCAACAAAAGTTATTCGTCTTCACTCCCCAACATTCAATTTGCTTTGTCGAAAAAAATATTGAATCAAGTAACACTGAATTTGGGACGATCGACCCCATAGAAGTGTCCCACTGGCCGCTAAAGTAAATCAGGAAGCGTTCAATCGGACGACCCAGAAGTCCAACATCCTATTATTGTGTGCCCCATTTGAAAAAAAAATCTATAAATGCGTCATAGTTGAAGATCAAATCACGAATACTTGGTGATAACTGAACGCTCTTCCACTAATCGGAGACTCAATTTAATTGGTAGAAGATCACATTACGTTGAATTCTCCCTTGCAATTAAGATTACTCGTAGGTTTTGATATTTGATAAAGAAAAAAAATTCTCAATGTGTACTTGGCATTGGTGCATTAAGTGTAAAGGTTTAGTCGTACAGATTGGATTTAGTGAATGAACTTACATGTAAGTGACCCAAAATGAAGAGGATTAGATTGAGGTAGGTTGCTTCGATTGAATGCACTAAAGAGCAAGTTAGTGTACTCAAGGTCAAGGGTAGGTAACCTCTGTCAAGAGTAATTCAGGTGGTCTAAATTGAATAAAAAACACTTAGGATACTTAATCGACCAATTTTTGGTCCTCATAAAATGAATTGATAGTTAGAATGTAAATATTATCATCTTTAGATTTGGAAATCAAAATTTGATAAAGTCTGTGTATTGTCATTCTCATACTTAGTCACAACATCCGATTATAGTCTCATGATTTATTTCTTCCGTATTGATCCTAAGACGAATTGGCAAAGACGTTGAGACGAATAATCGGCCCTCTTTTGCCACTACTTAACCAATTCTTGTATTATGTAATTACAGGGATCCTCAAAATAGACATAGCAATTTTTCAAAAAGCGCATGCAAAGTTTCAAAATTCTTCAAAGGCACAGCGAAATTTAAGAATTTCCAAGAGATACATCTCATTCCCATTTTATCCCCTTGCCAATTTCTTTCCTCTGTCTTTTATCTGTACCTCTATGTTCTTATCTCTTAAATTAAATTAAATTTTAATTTTTCGTTTAAACTCAAATTGAGAATCCTCTATTTTTGTTAATTTTAAAACTTTAAAAATATAAAAGAAGGTTAATAAAAAATATCTAATTATAAAGAACATAAAAATAAATTAAAATAAAATAAAAATTACTTGGTACTAATTTTAAAAATTAATATCAAAACTTAAATACTAAAATCATTATTGCGTTGATTTTTAAGCACCAAATATCACTATGAATATTAGTACCACTATAGTATTGATTTTTAAAAATCAAATCACTGCTTAACACATTAGCACTGTTGGTGTTGGTTTTTAAAAACCAACATCACAACTTAATACATTAGCACCGTTGTGGTGCTGATTTTTAAAAATCAACATCGCAACATAAACACTAGCACCACTGTAGTGTTTTTTTTTTAAGTAAAAAATGACATATTTGGACTCTGAAGCACATCAAAAATCCACAAGAATAAGTCCAATCAGAATTTCTAGCTCCATCAATGAGTTTTGACCTAGACTGATTGATGGACATAGAGAATTTAAATTTTTAAAAAGTTAGCATGTAATGAAAGAGAGCAGTATAGTGAATGTATTACGGTGTTTATGTCTAATTCTAACATTCCTATGATAAATTATGTATATGTTTTGATTGTCTTATAAACTTTGAAAACCTTCGATTAAGCTAATATCTTTAGATACATATAGATTCTGAGACACTGCAGAAATATATAACACTTGAAATGGATCTAATTAAAGCTCTCTAGGTTCATCAATGTTAATGTATTTCGATTAGGAGGTTTGAATTTCTAAAAATTGGCATATAATGAAAGAGGGTAGTACATTGAAGGTATTTTGATGTCTATGTCTAATTCTGACATCCCTACAATAATTTATATATGTGTCAGTTTTAAAATAATGATAAAATTTTTTAGAAATTAGCACCATAGTATGCTAACGTATTAAGCTGGTGGTATTGGTATTTAAAAATCAGTGCTGATATTTAAGCTTTAATGTTGATTTTAAAAATTGATTATTTATTTATTTTTATTAATAAAATTAGTTATTAATTTATTTTTTATTTTATAATTAGATATTTAAAAATAGGAAAAACAATTTTATTAATCTTCTTATATATTTTATTTTTTATAAAAGTATTAAAATTTAAAAAAATAAATTTAAAGGATCAAATTAGAATAAAATGGGATAACGCTCATCTCTTAAGCGATTTAGTATTGTCGGCTCCTAACTAGACGTGGACAGGTAAATTATCGAGAAAGGGGGGAGGGCATTTTGTCCTAGCTAGCATATCAATTCTTTACATGGAGGAGGGTAGGTATCTATGAGATATTTTTTACCCATTGAGAATTGATCTCAAAATTTATTTGAACAACTACTTATGTATCAAATCGCTCATCTCTTAAGCGATTTAGTATTGTCGTCTCCTAACTAGACGTGGACAGGTAAATTATCGAGAAAGGGGGGAGGGCATTTTGTCCTAGCTAGCATATCAATTCTTTACATGGAGGAGAGTAGGTATCTATGAGATATTTTTTACCCATTGAGAATTGATCTCAAAATTTATTTGAACAACTACTTATGTATCAACGCATGGGATTAAATTCTGTAAATGGGAATTAAAGTGGGTGAATTGCTCGCCCTCAGCGTCCTCGCCAACCCGCTCTAAGACCAACACATAGAAGCTAAATCAAGATAACTGAGAATGACCTCTCAACCTCAACTGACAAACTACCATGTAACTACCATCTCTGCTGAGCTTGTGAGGGAAACTCGTGGGGATTAAAAAAAATAATGAATCAAGTAACACCAAACCTGGGATGATCGATCCAGTCCCACGGAAATTTACCACCAGCCGTCAAGGGAAATCAGGAAGTGCTCACGGAAGGTGACCGAGAATCTCTATGTCCTATGGTTACGCACCTCATTTGGAGGAAAAATCCCTACAAATGCAACGTAGCTGGGGATCGAACCGCAGGTGCTAGGGATTAAAAAAATGAAACTGCCACATTAACAATCCCCTACAACAAATTCACATCATATGGAGGGAGGTTCAATAGATTCACAGGTGAAAGGAATATAATGGAGACTATCAAGACAGTGACACCCTAAGGTGGCGTTTGGTTTACTTGTTTTTCATTTTTATTTTTCGTAGAAAATGTGAATTTCTGGAAAACGTGTTTGATTTGTATTTTCCAGTCTTGTTTTCCAGAAAAAGATATAGCGTTTTCTCAAAAACTAGAGAATGAAATAAAGTCATTTTTCAGAAAATGAGAAAATACAGAGGCGTTTGGTTTACTTAATTTTTTATTTTTATTTTTCAGAAAATGAGAAAATCATATTTTCTCATTTTCTGAAAAATTATTTTATTTTATTTTCTAATTTTTCAGAAAACACTATATCTTTTTCTGGAAAACAAGACTGAAAAATACAAATCAAACACGTTTTCAGAAAATCGTATTTTCTACCGAAAATGAAAATGAAAAATAAGCAAACCAAACGCCCCCTACGATTTCTGAAAAATAAAAATAGAAAATGAAATAAACCAAACGTCATCTAAACAACTCATGGAGATTAAAAATATGAAATCATCACATTAATAATCCCCTACAATGGCAGGTGGGAGACATATGACAAGGGCTATTGTAGACAATCGCACTCAAATTTCAATTTCTGTACCAATTCGAGCACGCTATGAATATGCTCCATCATTTATGCCCTAAAATAACTCGTGGGGATTAAAGTGTAGCATTGTTGCATAGCTGTTGCCCATGTTATGTTTTAGGTAGAACATCAGAGGAATTAAATGAGAATCAGATGCTTTTTAAGGATTTCAAAATTTAGATGCCTCTGTTTTTTGAGGTGCCGTTTAGTAAATTACCGAAGTAGAGAGTCAGGTATTACGTACATTTCAATTCGAAATGTAGCAGACGCACGTCAGTAGTCGCAATGAATGCTGCACCGCCCCAACTCCAACAGCTCCAGTTTGCTCTCCCTAGGAGACGAAGACACGACAGAAAATGTCAAATATACTGTTAAAGGAGAAAAGGACCTGATCACTCTGTTCTTCCTGCTCTCCAACTTTTCAGTTTTACTTCTTACTATATTTTTATATATAAATTTTTCCTGCTTTAGTTTAGTGTTGTGATTATTCATGACTGAACAAGGTGTGCTCCACCTATATTTAAAATATTTTTATGCTGACAGTTATATGTCCTGCATCAGATTGGTCATAAAACAATTTATAAATGAATCTAAAATGAAAAGTATGCGAATGTAGGCTCCCTTTGACTCGTCTCCTGCCTGCAATTAAATTACTTGATTAACTCACTCCACCAAAGGGGGAGATGAAGTCTGATTTGATTTGGTAGGAGGACACAGAAGTGGATGGAATTGATGGATAAGCTTGGGAATAAATTAGAAGAAGTAGTAGGTTCAGTATTCCTAACCTCCAGTCTGCTGCGGCAATCTCTCTCTATTTTCTTGTCTCTTGTTTTGTTGGATTGTGAAGCATTGGTCCACGCAGCCATGTAAAGCTTCTGTCGAGGTGTTTGACCTGTTCAACTTCTCCATTGTTCTTATTCTAACAGAAATGTGGATGGACCGACTGACTGTGTTTTTTTTGTTTGTTTTCTTCCTTTTATCTAACGTTCCAAGGAACTTTCTTTCTTTTTTGTAATTGAGGAATCAGAGTCAAATAAATGGTGGCGATTGTTTCATGAATTACAGCGGAGACAGAGACATGCACCAACAAGCAGTGGAATGAGAAGTTCAAAGTCTTCTGCCTCAATTCACTGCGCGTGGTTTGGCACTCAATTCGCTGCGAGTGGTTTGGCAATTGGCTAACATACAAAGGCATGCATTTGGCGAGAGATATCATAAACCCAGCTAAAATTTGAAACAACAAGTAATGAGAGAGATATCATAAACCAGTCTAAAAATTTTGAAACCAATTCACCAGATGAGGTGAAATTTATATGAGAATATAAAAACCCAATTGCATATATGATCCAAGATGAACATCATCTTAAAATAATCGGGTGCTAGGATGGATAGTGACGTATCAATGCTGGTATTGCGACTAGCCTATAGATAATATTCAGTCTGTTATCTTTTTTCTTATCAGGTATGTCATCTATGCTTGCACTATACCAAGATATAGTATTTTGACTTAGCTGTTGACATTAGATCCGGGATCTGTACAAGACCTGTATGATCCTGATATTGACCGTATAAATTAATACAGACTGTAAATGCCAGGATTACAGAACATGTCATACAGAAAATCACGCATCATTTATTTACAGGCTGATTGTACAATCTGACCAGTCTGACCTGTTCCATCCTAGCATGTCAAGCTCGTCTTCTAAATATCCTAAAGATGAACACATGAATTATTAAAAAAAATGAAAGCTCAGGCGTGTCAAGCATCCTGTTTCTTCTCTCCTTTGCGAGAGGAACTTCATCCTTTGGAAAGATGGCGACAAGGCAATTGCCTTGGATCAAGCAGATGGTGACAAAAAAGGACCATCTGCGTCATCAACGCTAGAAGATCATGTCCTCTCTCAATAATTAATCTCTCTGATTACCATCATTTGAAGTCAACATGAGACAATCTCAAACAAGCAGTCTAATGAAAATATACAGCCGACAAAGACGAGTCCAGGAAATGTAGGTTGTTCACACAGCAAGTGTCGTTGGCAGTTTATGTATGTATGAGCCTTATCACTGGTAAATAGGACATCGAGCATTTGCTCATTTGAAATTTCATGTGAGATCATTTTCATCCAAAGTTTCCTTATCCTCTTCTTTCTCGAGCTCTTTCAGATCCCCAGTAGGCAATTTCCTCGCGAGCCTGATAATCTGCACACCAGTTCAATAGAATCATTTAGCACTACATAGAAACTTTGAAATTAGACGACTTCAAAAGCATTCACTTGATAATCTGACATGCTGATGATTGTAGAAAGTATATCGGAAATCTAAAACCACATAAGTATCCTAGTGTAGCCAAGTAGGGGGGAAAATATATTACCACATGATCAAGATGTGTAATTGGACTTGGTTGAGCAAGTCGCTTAATCTCCTCTATGTCACCTTCTTCATATGCGGATAACAATTTTCTCGCACAACGACCTTGGTCGCTACTTAAAAATGCACCAACTCTGGAAAGAGATGTTACAGCAGAATTAGTTGATCAACGATCATGAGAATAACCACAGGTGAAAAATGTGAACGGTCTTGGATGAGAACATTTGAAGCACAAGAAAAACATAGATTATGTTTTAATGTTTTACTTCATGGACTATATAACATTATCACTGAACTCACTGAGAACAATCATTGTAGCACTTCTGAGCTTGTTGGAAATCATGCATATAGAGGTAAATGATGATTGCACTCAAGTAAGCCTGAAACAAAGCAATCGCTTGGTTACATAATAATGAAGAAAACAGCAAAAAAAAAAAATGACGCTGTATATATTTGGACCAAGAAAACACAAAGAGATGTAAATGAACTGCACTACTGCCAAGATGATAGCTCCTGTAGAGCTCAATGGATAAATAGATACCATATAACTAATAGCAATGAGTTGGGTTAACCGCTTCTTGTTGTTGAACAAATTAATCATGTCATTGATCTAGCAGATACTAGCTAAACACACTTGTCATGTCCAGGTTGTATGTAGTCTAACAGCATAACTCATTGCCTTAGACATTCAATTTGACCACTTTTGATATTTCTTCAAAGCTATCTTGGAAGCATGGATTAACCATCATTCTGTTTCATGTGGGAGAGATGGAAGTGCTAAAATGTTAGGTTCAGCTCAATACATTGTCGACAGAGAGCGATGAACTTAGCTCAATGGCTAAGAAAAGCAAACAGGCAGAGTTTTCCAGTATTTTTCCTGAAAAAAGGATTGGAGTGGCTGTAGCACCCTCAAATTTTATTTGAGGTATCCTAAAAGCAGTGTTCTAAAGGGCGCCACCTAGGCGGTGGGCAGCTGGCCACCGCCCTGCCTTTTGCAAGGGTGACGCTGGTAGGCTTTTTTTTTAAACAAAAACTTTCGAATCGATTGGCCGATCAATTGAACACTTCAAATCGATTGGCATGAGTTTCATGAGAAACAGAAGTCTGCCTAATCGATCGGCCGATCGATTGGCATGAGTTTCGCGAGAAACAGAAGCATGCCGAATCGATTGGCAGGAATTCTCGAGGAAACAGACTGCCGATCGATTAGCCAATAGATTGGACCCGATTGCCAGGAGAAAAAAATATTCCGCCTAGGCGCCAAGGCGCTAGGCGGCGGGTGACCGCCCACCTACCGCCTAACGCTTTTTAGAACACTGCCTAAAAGATTAACAGCTACAGTTGCAGGAGCTGCATATTACAAACATAGCAAATAGCAATTACCATGTTAGCATTAAAGGGGCTTGCAACAAAAGAGATACTTCCTTAAAGTAATGACAGATCTCTTCTTGAAGCCAGAGAGCCCCTCAGACTCCAGAGATTTACCAGATCTCTCCAGTTTTGAAGCACGTCCAGTTTGTCCATTTCCTTCTCTCTAAAAATAACTCCATGTCTTTTGATCCAGAAAGCATAGTCCCAGGCTTGTATACCAGCATTTAACTGCATCTTAAGGCCTCCTCTCCAATTACTCGAAGAGAACTTGATGCTCAACCATACCAGTGAACTTGAATTTGTGTTTAATTATATCCCAATCAACGCATGCCACTTTATACTAAAAAAAAAGTTCTCACTCATTTCAATTTCTGCTTCTGCTCCGCCGCATAGAAGATGCAAAGCACATAAAGAAGTGGCACAACCCTTGTCAACATGACTGTGGTATTCACACAATCTCTCAATACATCCAAGTTAAGAACTTTGCATTTTTAGGGGTCATACGAATCAAACAACTTTACACAGCCCCATCCTGAATTCCTAGGTTAATCAGAAAATCACAAGCTGACACAGTTGAGAACTTGCTATCCAGGTTCCACCTCCAAATGAAACTACATTCATTTTTTGTGGCAGTATCATCCCTAAACTCTTATGCAGTTGAGTTAAATCTCTGATCCTAACTAGTCTGCTGAAATTCAACCCCAAGAAAGATGCACATCCCTCTCTTCCACCTACTTATCTAGGCAGACAGAACAGTTCAGGTAATACAATTTCATCCTACCATCTAAGGTGCCATAGTATTTCTTTACTACTCCACAAACTTGAGCTGTGATACTACTTACTGTAACAAACATCTCGCACCTTCAAAAATTCCTTCCATGAGAAGGATCATCTATTGTCTGTGGTATATTCATCCAGTTTGAAGTTCTCAAGTTTGTTCTTTGGAGGATTCTCACCCAAATCACATCCACCTTATTTACCCATCACCATCTGCATTCGGTGCACAATTAAAGATTTCAAGATTGATTACTCACAATCCTCTAAACCTGGTGGCTTGCAGACCATGTCAGCCAGGCATCTGACCACCTTCATCTACACACTATTTGGTTGCCAAAAGGTACTTTTATAAGCTCCATTCTCTAGACTAACAAAACTGGAATTGTGTAGACCATAGCAGGATACAAAGTGACTGAAGTTAAGGTGCAGTTAACAATGCCCCCTCTTCTTGGGATTCTCCCAAGTAATGAGATAGAAGACTCGTCAGAATTAATTTTGGATCCACTGTAAAGAGAAAAAGTTGCTACTGTCACCTTCAAACTACGAATTCCGTCTTGGTCAGCCATCTAAAAGAGCAGCAAGTCATCTATGACTTGGGAGTCGTGTTGTTGCTCTATGTTCTTCCTGTTCGTCCTCCCCTTCAATCAATGATGACTGACACCAATTTGTACAGACACAGTACACTGGTCAGCTCCGAAAAAAAAATACTATTTCAGCTAGCCACTAAGACTGGTAGCAGAATGGTATCATAAACCTTAATTAGAAGTACCTTCTCTCCATCTTCTTCAGACGGCATTATTGAATAGCTTTGGTGGTGAATTGAAAAAAGTTGCTACCTTTTGGAAGTTTGTATATGATTGGATTCCATGTTTGTAGTTGCTTCCAATTAAAAAAAACGATTGTTCATTTCTTAGTTTCAACTTTATTTCCAGTACTATTCAACATTATTTTGCTAGGGTAACTTTTTATTTGGCGTGATTATTCTAGTCAATAAGATGCTATCGTTGATCCACAAAAAAACCACCAATATCAATTGCAAACCCAAATAGAGTTCGACAAAGGAATATGATCCATATAGCCAATCTCCAATGATTGAAACTTGTTCCACAAATAAGAAGTCATACAGGTATCGTGTTGCTAAAAATTCAGATCCAATTAACATTTGAGCGGATTCCAATTTCCAAGCAATCAGAAAATAAAGCCAAAAGGGGTGCACCCTTATGTAAAATTAATTGTTAAATTAAAATCAGAAAACAAATATCATAAATAGTTTGAGCTAGACATCAAAAATTCAAACCACTAGAACTTGCTATTATTTGCAGAGTTTTTACCATATAACATTGTATCACAAACATTTGTTTGGGCTGATTAGAAGATTAGACTGCATTGAGCCCCTTCATAGAGCCCCTTTGTAATCCATACAATACAACTAGATCTTATCCATTGTTGTGCAATACATTAAGGATGCGTTATCCAGGTTATCAACGTTATCGATGCGATACACGTTCATGGTTCTTGATTCCGACGTAATCACATATGACAATTGATTATCGGGACCAATAATCGGCGACCGATCTAAATTAAAATATTGATTTGAGAAAAAATAAATCTAAACAAATTCCTATTACCTCTAAACAAATAAGATTTTATTTGATGACCTAGATTGAACCAAACAACTTCAGGTTATGTTTCATTCCTCATTACCTTGGTTATGTTATATACGATAACTTGAACCAAACGCACCCTACGAGTGTGTTTGGTTCAAGTTATCATGCATAACCTTGACCTTGGTTATGTGATTACTTAATCACATATGCAAGATTATGGGAAATAAAACATAAGCTTATATTGTTTGGTTTAACCCTAGGTAATGCTATAACCTAATTTAATACTTACTATTTGTTCAATCCTAAACTTTTTTGCACTAAATCAATTTCATATTTGATTAATTTTTTTAATCAGTTAACTAAAATTTAAATTAAAAAACCAAAGTGCATCACATGAAATCTAGATCGAGGAAAAAGATCTACTGTCGGGTGAAGAAATGGATTTAATAAGTAGCTAGAGGAAGAAGAATCAACATTTCGAAAAGTGTTGGATCAATTGACATGCCAAGAAAATCTTGCTTCCTCGTTCCTAGTTCCTTGGTGGAATCAATGGCCTGCTAGAGCAGGGCAAGGGATGGCGCCACGCGATCCGGGACTAGATCATCGCTCTCCCTAAGCTCCTCGAGCATTGGGGCTAGTAGTTTCATCCGCTGGGAGAGGTCGCGGAACCGCTTCCTGTAGCGTTCCGATAGTGTGACGCTCCATCAAGTAGCGGCTGTGGCTGCCACCGCTCTCCAAAGCGATGTGGCCACGGTAGTTGGCCGAAGGTGCCAATGATGGTGGTAGTGGCCCAGCGGGCGCTCGGCGTGAAGAGCTCCTCAATGGAGGGGCTAAGCAGGGCACACTCCACCAGCATGACGATAAGGTGTCCTTGTCTTGGCAAGCAGAGGGAGCGGGCCACTTCTTGTGGGAGGTCGCATGGGCGGAAGACGAGGGAGGAGGTGGCCGATGTCGCCAATGTGGGGGAGATGCTAGGTTTGTGGAGGGTAATTTTGGAGAAATTTTTTTTTGTTAATCCGAAATCATGAAAAACCTTACGCTTCCGAGATTTTGATTCTAGGTTATATTCCCTAATTGCTGACATGACAGGCATGCTCCATTGCCCAGAATCACTCATCAAACAAGGTTTTTGTTGATAACCTACCAAGGTTATCAACGATAACCCCCAACCAAACACCCTCTAAGAAGTTACAAACTAGTGGCTAGTTATTCACCATATCACTACATTAATATACACAAACTGTATAAAATAATGGATTTGTATAATGGAATAAAGTTGAGAATGACACCTTGCATTGACTGTTAACAGCATTGCATTTATCAGCCGCTACACCCCATCGTAAAAGAAGAGTTGCAGCATCTGTATATCTGCCAAAGAAAATCGTGAATCAGAGAAGTTGATATCTAACTTAGACACTTCCTACACAAAATGTATGAAAATTTTACTCAAGCAGAAGTAGCAAGAAAATCTCAACAAAACTACCAGTTCGTGCATCAGATGGTATTTGTAGTGCATTGTGGAGATTTGTCAACAAGAGTTTAAAATAATACACTTTAAATTTTCATCACAGACAAGATACACATCATCAAATAATTTATATATAACAGGCAAGATAAACATCATCAAATAATTTATATTATAGAATCCTCAACAAAAAATCAATTGAAACAAGATAGCGGATTGTTAAACCATAAAGAGGTAAATTGAGCACTTAGGTAAATTCTTACTTTTACGGACTTATCAATTTATCAGCCCACAGCTAATGATTTCAAATCTAGTCTTGTACCCATATTATTGTCTATAATGTGTGGTCTAACTGCCAATCATGACAGCACATATACCTTGGCTCTTTGTCTGCATCCCCATGAAATTTAATCCCTGGTTCAAGCTTATCTGATTTGACATTAGATGACGTTGAGCAATAAATTACAAATTTGACACTGACAACTAGAGTTTTGGGGATTATGCTATCAAGATTATGATAGCACAATAATATTGAGAATTACATTGCAATCCGTTTGATGAAGGAGATTGTCATTGATGAAAAAATAAATAAAGTTTAAAGAAGCAGAGTATAGTGCTGGAAAATCAGAGTAATGCGTGAAGAAATCAAGTTACAAGAAACAGAGTAGTGCTGGAAAATCAGAATGCTGGAAGAACTTAATGAGAAATCAAAGAGTCGCGTGTTATTTATTGAGTTCTAGGGAGGTGAAAGGATTCATTAATAAGTCTAGGAACTTTAAATTTATTGAACTTTAAGTAAGCTTTTGTTTTGACAGCAAGGGTTTGTTAGAGAAGAAACAAAAATTTCAGTTTAGGTCTGAAGCAACCTCCTATTCTAAGATTTCTTCCTAGAATTATCTTGCTTAAAGACTTCAAAGATTTTTGAGTTTTGAGGTGTCAATCTGTGGCATCTTTCAGTCCCTCTACTGCTGCATTTCGGGCAAGAGGACAAATCTTCCATCAATTTATCTTGTGGTATCAGAATTTGTTTATTAAAGTTGTGATTTTACTACCAGTCTCATTCTTTGAGATATTTTCTGTGCTGAGTGTTGCTCTTCTCTACTGCTGAACTTTGATTTATACCACTCATCAATTTGTCAACTTGTGTCATGCTCAGGAACCAAAACAAGCAACAGCTAATTTAAAAAATTACTGCTCCATCATATACAAAAGCAAAGAATCAGAGAGATTGTTCATCTTGTAGATTACTGACCCACTACAAAAAAATGTAACAAGTTGGCCACCCCAGGTTTTCACTTGCACCCTACAATGAACCCCAAACATGGAAGTCAACTAAGATTTGGTTCATTTTCTATCATTTTGCAAAATCTTGATCTCAAACCACGGGTAGCTAGAGTGGGAGAGAGAATAATCAGAAACAGCAAATTTCACCTACTCCTCAACTAGACTTAAATACTAACTTCTCTGCCTGAACAGGCTTCAATGGGTTGATAGGAGCTCAAACCCAGTTAAAGCAGGTTCAATAAGTTAAGTACCAGAAAAATTTGACGTAATATGATTCTGACCCAACATGAGCAAGACAATCTCAATATGAGAAACATACGACTGATTAAGTAAAGCATGTGCTTGGGAATGAACTGTTTCATATGGCACATGGAACTAGCCATTGTGGTGTCATGAGCACTGCCTTTCATCAATCAATTTTTAATAGACAATACATTGAGTACATGAAACTCAAGATTAAAGTTTCTACAGAACCACCATCCATAACATGGTTGTTACTTGAAAAAATGAACTTGAGTAGGTGTTGACTGTTATACCATATTGGCAATGCAATTACAAGGTTTTAATATCCATAGTTTGGTAAGCATGCATGTGCTTAGGCTCTGAGTTTCCGTGAAAAGTGGAACTCAGAAGTAACTGGACATAATCAGAATATGAAAGTTTGATGGCTGTCTCACTCATCAGTAAAGTCTTACAGAACCTTCTGTAAAAGTAAAACCAACAAAATATTTGCTAAAATATCAAAATTTATTCTGCAAACTGCTTAGGAATCCTATTAGACTTTTAGGAAATTTAACAAAAACGTGAGTAATCAATAATCAATACTTCAAATGACAATCTAAATGTTGAATGACATAATAGATATGAACCAGATTGTGCACAAACTATTACAAACCACTAACTTCTGCTAATTTGGAAATACTCTAATGCATGAGAAGCTTGACACATGAAATAGGTAGGATCTAATTGTGAACGTACATCGATACATATTGTAGTCAATAACTTCATATAACTAACTAGGATGTATAATGTAAAGCTCCTCACCTTTCAAGTTTAACATAAGTGCTTGTCGCAGCACGATATAAATCAAAAGCCATTTGCTCTTTCCCATCTTCCTCTAGAATTTCACAAGCGTCAATATACAACCGAATAGCTTCATCAGGGTTTGTATCTTCCAAAGCACTGTGGTAAAGCCAATATGTGATAAGCACTATTTAACCGACAACATTGTTCACAATAAGTTGACTCACCTAGCACCCTTTCCTAAAGCATCTGATGCAGGCTGTGATCTTCCACATTCTCTGTATAATTCAGATGCTTTTCTATAAAAGTCAGAAACCTCATTCCAGTGACCAAGCTCTTTTGCTAAAGAAGCAGCAGACTCCATATGCTTGGCAGCATCCCAAGGTCTGTAAAGCTTGTAAGGATTACAGCTATCCGTCTTTATCAGAAAATACAAATTATGGATTTTAGAAAATGACAAAGCAAGCAAGGATACGAGGAAATCATTTCTTGTCCCTTGGAAGCCTTTTCAAAAGCTTCTTTTGCTTTCTCATTTTCTTTCCTGAATCTATAGCCAACAGCTTCAAAAGAATGAAACTAATAAGCAAGCCAAAGAGCTATTACAACTAAAGAGGCAAAAGTAATATCAACCAACCAGCTTGCTCATACAATGCAGTAGCATTCTTCCAATCTGCATTCCATCTTGTAAAACTGAGTTTTGTTCTGCAGTAAAAGAAACCCATTGAGGAAAGTTCATACAAAGTCAAAACTAGTCTTTGATCTCATTCAGAAATAAACTTGTACAAAGAAACAAGAGGACAGCTCAGCATTTTGGTTGAAAGGTCGATGAAGACTCCCATGGACTTAAAAAATACTGTTTCTATTATAGGACGAGTATAAGAATTTCATAATTGAAATGAACACTAGATAGACAAAACGTTAGTCGGGCAATGAAATGAACCTTGTCCATTGTCCTAATAAAATCTGAAACAATAATTTGTATGTAAATCAACTTCAAGTCAAGCTGGAAGCCGGGCAAGAACTACATCAGTAGGGACAACTACTTGTGTAAATTTGATCTTGAAGATATAAAGGAGTGTTGTATTGGCTGTCATGCTTCTACCACAATGCACATAGGATGCTAATGGGGGTGGGGGTTTCTAGACATGTTAAAAAATTCGAGCATTCCAGGACAATACAAGGCGCCATGTGTCAAATGTCTCAACATATGTCAACGCATGATCTTTACCAACATGCATGCTAGACAAGTAGATGGTCTTCAAATTTGCTTAACCTCTATATAAACCCTCCATTCTACCTTGGAAGAGGGAGGGAGGGGCAAAGGGAAGGAGAAGGTCTAATTGAGTTAAGAACTTCTCTTAAAGAGATCGAAATCAGAGTAATATTCTTTTTCAATTTAATTACCCCCAGTAAGACCTTCTGGCATCAGTGTTCCAGTTAAGACTTTTCCAAAGGTAAGTTCTTCTGAGTAAGATCTAAGAGCTCCTAACAAGATTCTCTTTCCATAGTAGAAAAAATCTCCAAACCGACTCTCTCCTTGAGAGTAATAGCTTCAGGTAAGTCTCTCCTTTGAAGGTAAGAACTCTCAGAAAGGCTCCCTCTCTAATGTAAGTACCTCATGATAAGACCTTTTGGGGTAAGCAATACAAGACTCTCTTTGCAAATTAGGCTCTACATAAGACTCCCTCCCCGAGGTGAGACCTTCCAATGCAAGAGCTCTAGATAAGATTCTCCAATTCCAAGGTAAAAAGCTCCGAGTACGACTCTTGTTGAGTTTAAACAATCTCAATAAGACATTTGGTAAAAGCTCCGAGAACAACTCTCGCCTAAAGGTACGAATTTTAGGTAAGAATCTCCCTTTGAGGTAAGACTTTAAGGTAACTCCGAATGTGTTCGGGCAAGAGTTCTGGATAACGCTCTCTCTCTGAGATAGAACCTTTTGAGTTAAAACCCTCTCCAAGGTGAGATACTGTGAGGTAAGATTCTCTCTCTAGGATACGACCTTTTGAGGTAAGATTATCTCTATGGTAAGACTCATTCAAGGTTAGAAATTCTGCGAGGTAAGATTCCGAAGTAAGAACAACTGCAAGTAAAACACTTACTCCAAGTAGAACGCCTGAGGTAATAGCATTCCAGCTTCTTAAGTTCAACCTCCAATATCTAAGACTAACTTGAGAGTAGGAGTGTATACCTGCTGAGCACATTCATGATGCATTCTATTTATAAGGTCAGAAATTTACAACTCTGACCCTATAAATTCTCATTCCAATCTTAATCAAATGGCTCCATCCATCTGATCTACACCGAAGCCTGAACTAGAACAAAAAAATCCTTGACTTTTTCAGCTATATCTTTCATATTATATTGCTGAACTAATATTCCAACAGAAATTTAGGATGAAACGCCAAAGAACAGCATCTAAGTTTGACCGAAGAATGAAAATGCCTATATTATCACTATCTTCTGCTCTAAAAAAAAGGATCTCGCTTGATTGGGTTCGCACAGAAGACAACAGAACAATTTTTTAATAATCAATTTAAAAGGAAATATTTCCTTTACAAGATTGTGGAACAACTGGAAGATGATAGCATTATACTAGCGCATCCAAATTTTGAATTTGCTAAAACACAGTTCATTATTCATCTGAAATGCATCCATATCAATGACTACTAATAATACCCATCAACAAAAATCCGCGAAAAATCAACTAAAACAAAAATGGTAGGATATTGACAAAGAGACAACTACTCTGATATGGATCCAAGAAGGCAATTTCGTCTGCCACACAATAACGGTTTACAAAAACAGAAGAATCAATGTCAAGGAACCAAACAAAATGAAATCACTACAACAATGGGAAAGGGGCAAGTGAAGAAAACGAGAGAGCATAACACGGTGAACAGCAGAGGGAGTAAAAGCGATTACAATTTGTCGGCCTTGGCCATAAGCTTGCCGGGATCTTGAGCCGCCATGACTGCCCCCTTTTTCGCTGTGCCCCCTTCTCGATCGGCGCTGGCTTATCGCCCGCGTCGTGTATCGAAGCAGAAAGAGAAGAGGACGAGACGAGAGTTGGCGATGATCAATGTTACGCTACGAAATCATATACCGTTTCGATATTCGGCCGAACGCTAAAACGATTTTGGACCGACAAATGGACTTTGGGCACCCTACAAATTCCACCTCATCGTGTTATTTAATAAATGAATCTGGTGGTGTTATTTAATAAATGAACTTTTTCTTAATAAATGAATATGGTGGTGTCATTTAGGTGAAAAAAAGTCATTCGTTCATCTTAGCGTCTTCATCAATTCATTTCAAGACCAATATAAAAAAATAAATCATAAAAATTACTAATTCAGATATTATGACTAACGTAGAAGGAGAACAGACACATTGATTTTCTCAGATTTTGACTCTCATATCTCAAAATCACAATATCCACATTTCAACCGATCAATCCATACCGTGAGGATAATATGATCATGTCATTTATGATCTATTGAGAGGAGGTGAGAAAAGGATAAATAAGAGAAGATAATTTTTATCTAAGGAAGTAAGAGAAAGAGGTGAGGGGAAGGAAAAGAAACTTTTACTCTCCCTCATCTTTTAAACTACTTATCCTCATTTCACTTTCCATCCTCCCTTCACTTTCCATCCTCTCTCTTTACTTTCGATTAATGAACCTCTCCTCATCCATCCAAATATAAGCTTAATATTATTCTTACGGAATAATTGATGTTAATACATGAGTATTATCACTATGAGATCTAAAATCAAAACTTGACGAAACCAATTTACCCGTCCTCCCACACACTAATCATAACATCCGGATTAGTAGCCCTTATATTTTACCACTTCATATTGACCTAAGACAGATTAACTGAACGTTAGAGACGAACGAATCATCTTTTACCACTAAATATAAGCTTAATACCACCAGGAAGATAAATAGATCGAGTGTTTAATAAATTTGATAAAAACTTATTTATATTCATTTAATATATACAACGCGTGTGTAGACACACACGTTAATATATACTACTCGTTAATTTCACGAATAGCATATATAAATAGCATTCATGAATAATAAATAATATTTATGAAAATAATTCATATTTATCAATATACTTCTTATTAACATCTCAATAAATCAAACATATCAAGATTAACAAATAATTTTATATTATTGAAACTCAATAATCATTTAAACAAGAAACATACACAATCAAACAAGTCTAAATTAAATTTTAATTACATCAAAACGAATCAAACTCAATTTATAAAAAGAAATTAAGTCAAATTGAAATTTTAATTACATCAAAACGAATCAAATAAAAAAAAAAATTAAGTCAAATTTAAAAAAGCACTTCAACCGCTTAATTTATTTTAGACACTTAGTTACCTTATCAAATAAATTTAAACACCTCGAAGTTGGACTCATTTACCGTCTTAAAAAGAAACACTTGATGCAAACTTCCTCTTTTCTAGTCACGTATTCATTTTCAAAGAGCTCCACACTGAGTTAGTAATCGGATAATAGATTTGCATCATATACTCATTTTCAAAGAAGACCATTATTCACACACGACTAAAGTTTGTAAAGTTTATAAAAAGATAAAGAAAAACAAAACAACAGAATTTTGGCTAAAGCTTAGCTCTCAGTATCAACTGTGTATTGCTGTTCCACGATTCTGCATCCCTGGGACAGCTACTAGGCAGCAGTTCTCATGAAAGTCTTATCGAGGTTATAGTAAAGTAGCACGACTGCCAGATCTGGAACACTGGCAGATTTCAATGTCAACCATTCCCAGATCGACCAGAGTTGTAAACCAGTAATATTATTGGAAGCTGACTAGTTCTTCAGCAACAACTTTCAAATGAAGTAATGACTAGAAAACTGCTTCTGAAGGAGGAAGGAATCTCATCAGGAAACTTGAGAGTGACCAAATGCTAATTATGCCGAGGATTTGGAGAACGGTAAACAGCACCCCTAGCGAGTTGCTTATGGCTGTCGTATGCGATGTTATCTCAGTGCCTCTGACTGAAAAAGATAGAGCAGACACTAGCTGAGCTGCTCTGTTCAACTGGTGCAGCCTGTATATCTGAAATTATGAAAATAGTTATTTACTATCATACAAAACCATTAGCAGATAAGAAAATTCTACCAGCAACAACAATCTGCAGTTATATACTCACATGGAAAATAATGGGAATAACGGGCAATGCAGGTGATTTTTTACGAGAAGCATACTGCTCGAAAGAAAATTGTACCACCACGCCAACCAAGTATGGTGCTAGAGTAGCAGAGGCTGCTGGTCCAGTCCAAGGCCAAACCAAGCCCATTGTCAGGAGAGGAATTATTAGTGGCATAGCAGATGTAACTACTGAAGTTAACCGAAGACCTTGAATTTTCAAGGCGTATAATTTTTTAGGTAATTTTGCTTGAATAGGCCTCCACAGAACATCAATTAGCATAACAAAGATTGCAACACCAGTGTAGAAAAGAGCTTCTGTGAAGAATAATATGAGGAAATCTGTACGTGGAAAAAAAAACATTAATACCACGATGAAACTTCATAATATGAGCAAGAATGAAAAACTACAAAGTAGAAATTTGTCCTCATATAAAGTAAACTTGTTGAATCAATTGTACTTCAATATGAAAGCAAAACATGGCAACAATTATATAAAATTTGCCTTGCATCAACCCAGAATCCAGTGAATCAGATAAATACACGGAACAGATGGATGTTACATTATATGAAACAAGCAATAATGTCCCGGACTATTCTTGCACGTGTGATTCTTGGTGTTATCAACTATTCACTATGTAAGTTGTATTGCATAAAATAGTTGATCTTTCTTCTTGATAGCAGTTTTCTTTAGTGAAAATGCAAAGTGAGCAATCTCGTTTCTTTACAAAAAATAGCCAATGCATAAATACATTTAAGTAAGAAAGAATATGCGTAGAAACTGGTATACAACAATTCCAAGCTCTAGAATCCATTACAAACTGATCAGTGTTGCCAATATGAAAGAAATGATATTTGGTTTAGTGCACAGTCAGTAAAAAAAAAACATAGTACACTTTCCGATCCATACTGATTAGTGCCACTGAAATATAGAGGAGTACAGTGTTCCTACAATAGCAAAGACTAGAATAAAAATTGCTTCCAGTCTTTGCTCTCATATGATTCATGTTCAGGAGGAACTGAACAAATAATGACTCGGAAAAGAAAAAAAAAACATTTTTTTGCAATTAGGAGCATAAAAATTTCAACATAATTTTTGACCACGTGCTGCTACAGAGTATTTAGCATGTATAAATAAATACAAGACGAAGTTCCAGTATCAAGAGGCCAAAATAACTTGATTCTGTACCAGAAGAAAATGTTCGTACTATAGGCTAGGTAGTATCCTTGATATGTTCACAAAATTTACATGTTGTCATAAAAGAGAAATGTATCTGACACCTCTAATGCCAGATTGCAAATAAGAGGGCTGTATTAGGCCCTAAACCCTAGCTTTTATCCAAATATACCAAAATGATTGCAAATAAAGTCTAGATTTAACATCACAATTATACAAGAAAGTATACCTGTAAATAAAGAGTCCTCAAAAAAGGAAGAAAGTATCTTTCGCAAGTAAAACAAGGGGAAAACCAAAAAGGCTACTAATACAGTTGGTGCAGCAAACCAAAGAATTCTAGACCTTCCCTCCCCTGAAATAGTTTCGACCCCATTTCTTAGGTAATGGTAACCATGGAATGATATAAACCCAGGTTTTCCATCAGATCTCCCAGAAAAAGTAGACTGACTGCTTTTTGAGGAGTTTTCTTGATAATCCAAGTCAAACTTCTCTAGCTCTATATTAGCTTCAAGCTCAGAAGAGGATGATGGGGCTTCAAAAGTAGCGAGACAAGTTAGCCGCCTGCTCAGAAGCTGGTTTTCAGTTTGAAATACCTATAGGAAGTCCATGCTGGTAGTCCTGATCAGTTACAAACACATGTACACATCAGGAATCTAAAACACAAAAAGCAAAAAAATGTACTAATATCAGAAGAAAAGGTACCTTTCACTCTATGCATGCTATTCTCATAGGTCTTTTGATCAGTACATCTAAATGAAGCTGACTGAAAAAGGATAATAATTATCAAAACATAACTATAGTTAAAGAATACAGAATGTGCTAGAAAAGGATCAAGTTGATGAAAAGCTACTATATCACTGTACAGAAACAACAATATTATGGGAAAAAGTAGAAGGATCCAGAAACTAGTTAATTTTAATATAGTTATAGGTTAAGATCATGTTTTACAACTCATATTGTTCAAACCCAATAGTAGCACAAAGATTGACTTATACCACCCAGTACCCAGTGATTTGTTAGGATTGGGTAACCACACTTACTGATCAATCCCAGGTATGGCTAAACTTAATTGACACCATTAGAATTTGACTTCAATAGTGTTCTAAAAAAAAAGTTACAGCACATGAGTGATAACAGTGTGAGCTTGTATTTTAAAGACAAACAAGGTGATACAGATATTATGAAAATGTTGAATGATAATCAGGAAAAAATAAAATCTTATAAATTGCAAAAATAAGCTTCAGATCTATGGTTCTAAATTTCATTACTGTCGCCCAATATTAGGCAAGATAAATTGTTTAAAACACTGTCAACACCTTGACACAAGCAGATGAAAAGTTCCAAGGCTCTGATGCTTGAAAAAATTAGAGGGGGAGGCGGACAATGAAACTCCAACTAATGACAGTTTCTACAACAATTGGAGAAATCCTAGGCGCTGATTAACCTCAGATATTCTTCTTACCTTAGTGGAATATACATGAATTGAAAATACAACATCGGAATTAGCTGTCTCTAGTGGTGGATCCTCAAATTTGTGGAGTTTGCAAACATAGGTTATTGATTGACCTATTATAGAAGTGTGCTATGATTAGCAAGAGAACAAGGATTCAACTTGATGCATTCATAGCTATGAAACTGAATTTCACATCAACATTTGCCCAATGATTCGCAGAGGAAGGATCCTCCTAGTAAAAAGCAGAGAAGGTGACTCATTTGGAAGGGAAATGTGCCAATACCTTAGTTGATGTAGATTTTTTTGCAGCTTAGCATGTGCGCATGCGGACGTATGGTCAAGTGCCTCCTAAGTAATCGAACAACTATGTGTTGGGATCTTATCAGATGGTTAGGAAGAAATTTCCTATTCATAATTGCTAAGTATGTATGACCTCCCTTGATGAAAGGATGCCTCTGCCCTTCAAAGTCAAGGTCCATTGGAAAAATACTCCTGTGCACCTTAGTGCCTTCATTGCATCTAACTAAATAAACTCACCTCAACTACCAAAGATGCCTAGTTATGTCACATAGCAATCCTTTTAAAAACACATGACATGCTGCCTATATCAGTGCTTAATGTGTTTAGATTGTTTCAATAGCAACATGGTTAAATGAGCAATTTTACACGATTATTTCAAACACACTTTGATTCATAATTTTTTAGTGCTTGCTGCCTAAGGACTAGTTGCCCTAATACTCTCATCGAGTCAACTAGTACCTTGATTGTCTTTCTGAGAATTCTTACCCTTATTGCTTCTTCTGATTATGGTATTATTAAATTTCAAATTAGTTTATTATAGCAGACCCATGTTTACAAGTGAACTTTTTGTGGACTGATGAAAAGTAACATAATGGATAAATACATTGGAATAACCAATACAATCTCTAGTTCCAGTGCTTGGTATATTTAATATCATTATTGAGATGCACTAGAATGATACAATTCACTTGATACTGCCTTTACATAACATAAGCCATAGTCCTTCCTCCACATCATTGATAATGGAATTCTCCTCCTCAACTTTTTTAATGAATGTTAGATGACCCCAGATAGTCAAGACTCATGCTTGTGGTCATAATGTTTGACTATCTGATATTGATAATGGGCATAACATAGACATGGGATTGTTCAGAGTGTTTGATTTTATGGCAACGAGATTCTGGACAATGCAGCATCACATTGTAAAACTACTGTTTTTCAGTGTTGTGATATCTAGAACAAGAAAACCGTTACTAAAGCAAAACCGCAACTTTCTGCATACGACGATGCCAACTTGGACCATATTGGAAAGAACTAACTTCCTTTTGCTGACAAAACCTACCTGCCGATAGAACCCAACTTGAATATGAAGTATAGCACATAGACAATTACGAAAAATTCCAACCCTGAATTAAACTTTCCTTCTACGATAGTTCTGCCGGAGATCAATTATCAATTACAGCGGTACATAATTGTGAATCAAAATGACAATCACTACTTGCCTTGAGCTTCCTCGGGAAGAAGGTGGAAGCAGGAAGGGGGAAAGCGGACGGCGTAGAGAGAGAAGACCCGCAGAAGGATGAGGGCGACGAGGGAGCCGACCCAAACGAGAGCGGCATGGTCATCAAACGCTTTGCTTTCCTTGTTCGTCGAAACGAACACTTCGGTCTTAAAACCCTCACGCCGCTGAGGGTGGAAGTATAATTTTGGCGTTGCGAAGGAGAAATTCTTTTCACTGGTGAATTTTTGGATCGTTTTTATCTCGATTCATAATAGTTTTTTAAAAGAAACACATATTTAATTAACGGTTAATTGGAGAAAACTCCCCAATCCTAAACTGGATAACATAATCATATTAGTATGCTAAAAGAGTGTTCCGAGAATTTTGCTTCTGAAGTGAGAAGCTAAAGCTTTGAAAATACAAATAAAAAATTGATAAAGGTAAAATTTGAGTATTTAATAAATAATTATTTTTAAATTTAATTTTTAATAAAATAATAATAATATCCTTAAATTATATAAATTAAATTTTTTTAATTATCTAAATATAATTTTGATACACCATCCATAATATTTTATATATTTATTATTATATTTTAAATATTATATAAAAATAATTTTTTAAATAATATATATGTTTAAAAAATATAAAATTAATAAAAATAAAAATATAAAAAATGATAAAATTTATATAAATTTATAAAAATATATAAAAATATAAATTATATAAAAATATAAATTTTATTTTAAAATGGCTTGGTAATTATGTAAAATAATAAATTTATTAAAGATATAAACGTCAACTTTTAATTCTGAACCATAAGTAAAAAAGTAGAAGCAAACAAAAACTATCAAATTCTAACTTTTAATTTTTGAGTAAAAATTACAGAAGTTAAAATAAAATTTGACATTGATAAATACTCAAAAATATTTCTATATAGTTAGAATTTTAAAAAATAACTAATAAAAACTCTCTCAAACTCTGTCTCAATATCAAATAAACAAATTATAAGTATCGAAGTGAATGATCTTGTCCATCCTTATTATACATAATTGCTATTTAATTACGATTAATAATCATTTATATATTGTCGCATACTACGCTGGTCGATTATCTACCTCACAGCCGCGTTATATTTTAATGAAAATCTTAAGGACAGCGCCTGTAGATTATTCTTATATAATTATAACACGTGATTGGTAGTTGAATAAAGAATTAATTGTTTAATAACGAGTTATTGGAAAAATAAAATAAAATCACACATCCTAAATTATCCTATAAATAGATAAATTATGAGTGACATTTAATCTTAACATAATAATTATTTATAAATAAAATTTAACATTCAACTAAATATTTTATATCAATTAATAAGTAATCAAAATAAAAATAATTAATTTATTAAGTAAAAAAAGATAAAATCGTAACGGTGCTCCTCAAGATAAAGTATAAAGGACACGGCGATAAAGTTAATATGTCCGTTCTCCCCACATACTAGTTATAATATTCGAGTAAATACTCTTCATAATTTATCTTTTCTATATTGACTCTAAGACAGATTAATCAAAAATATTGAGAATGAATGAATTATCTTTTCTTAAACACGTCTAATGATAACATATGTAAGAAAGAGTTTTAATAATAATAAAATATGTAAGAAAGAGTTGAGATAATCACCGTAATATTTTATATCTATTTAGAAGGTGTTGAGACAATCAACATGATATTTTATATCTATTTAGAAATCGATGTAGGTCTATTAACAGTACTACATACTATGAATTCAATTATGTGGCGCATGGCGAAAAGTAATGATAATAATAATAATAAATTGTTGTTCACATAGAAAATAACGTTATATTTGTAATCATTTTGTAGGAATTATTGCCTTCGTGGGTGAAATCAAATAAAAAAATAATTTAAATATATATAGATTAAAAGTAATGCACATGAAAAGTTATTCAAATTTGACTATCTAAATGGCAAATTTTAAAGTTAAGAAACTATTATCTAAGGCACAGTAGACTTTTAATTTGACATGTTTCAAAATTTGATGTCCGCTAGAATAATTTAGGAGTCGAGAATTTAAAAAAAAAAAGATTTGTTATCTTATCCATCCCTTTAAAATCAGGCCCATGAATATGGAGAAAGATTTATATAGGTACATAAATAAAAAATACATGATGAACTTGAAAATACAGATCATTTTATCTTCTAGGGCTTAATCTCATATCATTACATTAGAAATATCATATCTACTATATGTGCTACACTTTAGGAAAAAAAACCCTAAAATTAAAGATATTAAACAACCTAGAGAGATAATTAGTTCACCGAATTGTCAGATACCAAAGAAACTTTAATCCTTATATTGGTGGCAGAAAGACAATTCACTCACCCCAACGCCCCCGCCAACCTGTCCTAGGGCCAACACGAAGGTGGTAAATCACCGGGGCTACTAGTCCGGATGTTGTGGCTAACGCGTGGGGAGGATGGGCATACTAGCTTTGCCAGGATTTGACCTCAGACCTCTTGGTGGCAACACTCACACACTAATCATCAGTCCATCTCATGGGGACACTTTAATCCTTATATTTTTTCTTGAATGAGTGTACCATTTAGATTTAGATTTAGATTTTTCTTCCATGGATTCTTTACAACTCACACGAACTCAACGTGAGACAACAACGGAAGGTTAAACCGCTCCCTGTTTAGACGTAGCATCCTACCTTTTTGAAAGACATTATAAAGAGTAAAAGGTGACTCCCACGTACGATGGGTGCATGACATCTATGATGCAACAGTCAGGAGTCGATTCTCAAAAACTAACAACTTACATATTCCATCATGCGTCTGATGTCTGTGCACTTGAACTAACCTCCTTTCATATCCGTGAGACAAATTCTAGAGAGACATAATGGATCTATTTATTTTATTGAAACAAAAGACGATATCATTCATTTCAAGCGGTATCTTATCTCCTCCATGATTCACACCTAACCCCATCCCACTCTTCTCCAACCAGCATGTTCAGTCTTTTTTAGACCTAAAGACTTGGGAGTTGTGTTCCAACCACATGGCCACTTTTATTCCTAATCTAAGCTACCTAAGTGAGGTTTAACTCGGTCAAACCCAACTTTCCTCAACAAACAACTCACTCTTCTCAGCTTGGTCCACACCAACTTCCCTCGATTGAGAACTGAGCAAACTCAAGTATATGGCATGATATTTATTATTGTTTGTTCATAACCATAATAGAGGCAGATATAGATCTAGCTAGAAGTGTAACTTGAACCCCGTGGTCAATCTGCTTATAACTGATGGGAAAGGATAAAAATACCTGAAGACCTAAGGTTTTTTTTCCTCCTCACTGTAGCTTGTATGTGCAAATATTAAAGCATTATGTTGAATAAAGATGCAGATACAATTAGGCGTGACTAACATTCGTCCCATGCAACACATCGAAATAAGAATGCTTTTGCAATCACAGTTGTATCTCAGGTGACTGTGATTAGCTTGGAGGTTTAACAATGTTAAAAGATAGCTTCACCTTGACAAATCAGGTTTCACATAGATTTCCACAAGTTCAACAGTTCATCCATGTTTTAACACAAGATTTTACAAAATAATCGCAGACACAATCAAGTGTTTTTTTTTTTGATACTTTTACATTCTCACTGTGCATCAAAAGTAAGTGGTTGGCTTTAGATTCTTCAAGCCGCAAATCCATGCTGCGTTGAAGGGTAAAAGTTTTCTTACATTGAGATGACAATTCTAAAATCACAAACCGTTTGGATGAGTATGCAAACACTTCTCATCTCGGGAGGCGCATGATATAATTCGACAATAAAAATGATAATAGATTTTGATTGAGGAGTTTATGAGTTTAGTGATAATCTAATAGAAATTAGATTATAAAATCAGGAATATCATATCCATATTTTGATTCTGATTCTCGTATACTAAGCATCATAAATGGGAATGAAATCTATTTCATTCTCAATCCCGCCTTCTAAACCTGCTTATCAAGCGCCCCCTCAATTAATCTTGATAGCCAATGAAAAATTTCCGTAAAATCAAACAGATAACCTCCAGGATTAATCGGTTCGGGATTATTCGGTTCAAAAAAGCTAAATAACTGAATTACTAAAAATAATAATAAAGGAAGAAACTGCAAACCACGTATAAAAACGAATGGTTTATAATGGTAATTAAACAACTATGGTGAACAGAGATAAATGTCAATATCTCATAAAAATCCTCCATGAAGAAACATTCAACTAGACATAAAAATTGGGAGAAAAGCTAGAGTAGATTTGAATAAAAGAGAGGATGATACAAAGAAAAATTATATTCCATTCGTGAAATTCAAGAAAAGACAAATAAAAATTGAAAATGAAACTTTGGCATAAATGTATTTTCTTTTCATGCAAATCAATAAATAAAAAAGATAAACTTTGCTCCAAAAACCGAAGGCATTTTCGATAACAGTAGTAGTTAGAAAATAGCAATTTTCATATTTAAAATTATGAAGATTGTTATTTGACGAACAACAACAACCACATTTAAAAATTACATTTCGTTCATGAAATTCAAGAAGCAACAAATAACAACTAAAAATGAAACTTTCACACAAAAGCTATATGCATTGTCCTTTCACGAAAATCAATAAAAAAAAAACTGAAACTTTGCTCCAAAAGACAAAGGCATTTTCGATGACAGTACTGCCTTCAAAAATACCAATCTTTATAAAGGAAAAAAAAATACCAGTTAAAGATGGTGGTGCATCAGAAGAGAATTTCAGTCAGCATATCTACTTACCTGAAAGCTCAGAGATCAAGTGTAAAGCCATCATATGCACACTAGGTTTGCCCCAAAAAAAGAAGGCATTTTTAAAGCCAGTACTATTTTCAAAAGTAGCAAATAGCAATCTTCATAAGTTTTAATTATGAAGATTGCTATTTAACAACAACAACAATCATATTTAAAATTATACTATTCGTTTAAATCAAGAAGCAACAAATAAAAATTAAAAAAAGAAACTTTGACACAAAAGATAAATACATTTCCTTTTCATGAAAACCAATAAATAAAAAAAAGTGATCCTTTGCCCCAAAAGACAAAGGCATTCTCAATGACAATACTACATTCAAAAATCACAATCAGCATAAAGGAAGACATACCAGTAGAAGAGCATGGTGCATCAGAAGATAGTTTCATTACCATATTTACTTAGCTGAAAGCTTAGAGATCAAGTGTAAAGTCATCATATGCAAAATACATAGTCTAATAACTTCATAAATAAACGTGAAAAGGAGGAGGAGAAGAACATTTTAAAATTATATTCCATTCATAAACAAACAAGAAGCAACAATAAAAATTAAAAACGAAACTTTGACACAAAAGATAAATACATTTTCCTTTCATGAAAATCAATAAATGAAAAGGTCAAATTTTGCCGCAAAAGACAAAGGCATTTTCAATGACGGTGCTACCTTAAAAAAAATCAAAAAGAACATGGTGCATCAGAAGAGAATTTCAGTCAGCATATTTACTTACCTTAAGCTCAGAGATCATGTGTAAAGTCATCATATGCGCCATGCGCCGTAAGTGGAAAAAAGCTTGGGGGGTAGTGGATAACGCAACATTGGTTCAGTGACTAGGCTAATCAAGGTATGCTAGCCTGCTCAAGCTTAACAGCAAGACAAATCTTGGACAACTTAGGTGTTAACAGTCAAATTACCATCTGAAATGCACACATCGACTGAAACTAAAAGCTGTCAACACTAAATAAAAAAAGGATCTGTGGTTTAAAGTTTAAATGCACTCATCTGTAGAGTGGCTGCACCCTCCTCTAAAATTAATTTTAGAAGAATGTCCTCGAAATACATCAAATTTGCTTTATGAAGTATGGAAATCTAACATCTTCAGTGGCAATTATGTCAAGACCAAACATTTACTAGTGCATGCTCAGTTCTAGAGGCAGACAAGTCCTCAGGGAGTCAGTACTAGTTAATTCAGGTGAATTGGACTGAATTTGCAATATTTCTTTGAATATTTGCTAATGGCAACCACTCCTCTTCAATTTCGAGGGCCAATAATGGTCGATACCATTATTTATGGTATTGGTGCAGCAGGTGAATTAGTCTCACCAAAGTGGATTCTGGTATATATAGAAAGACTGAACAGTCCTTCTCCTGATGAATTTAGGTTTATGCATTTTAAGACTTGTTATACCAAAAACATCGAGTTAGATAGGTAATGATGAAGAAATAATTATGCATTGATCGTGCGAACATAGAATGCAAGTGACAATATAATATCTAATTAATTACGTGCAAGATTTTGTATTGGCAGTAATATTCAGTAGATCCAACATTATTTAGAAACTATATACAAAATAATAGACTAATTAAGTAAATATTCCTTCCATGAGTTCTGATTGAGCAAGTCAAACATTATCTGCAAGTCAACAGTACATTGCAAAAACTCTAGAACAAGATCAGTTGAGGCACAGTGCTAATAACAAGACCTGGTCGACATTAGAAGGTCAGAAATGTAGGTCAATTCAACCAGCAAAAACCTCTAGACCAATTCCAACAAGAAGTCGTGATATCCCAATCATTGGAGATTGGCTATATGGATTTTATTGTGCCGTCAAGACTACACCGTTATTGACATTTTGCTCTCCTCAATCACCTTCAATTATATTAACCATCATCTCCCTCTACCCCATAGACCATCAGTTATGATCGTTCCAACTTGTCAACTAATAGAATCTCAACTTTGAACATGAGCATACCATCTTAACCTAATCCCTTTCTAGTTAATCAACTATTAGGGCTACAAGTAATTCCTTAATGTAGTTTTTTAAATCTTTATAACCTCGCGCATCCATTTTAACATTTTCACCTCCATTGTAGTAACATTTTGTACAGTTGTTTCCTACCTAGGCAACGATAACCTAAAAATACTTTTTGTTTCAACTATTCACTCTTTAGTTTATTAATAATATTTTTTTATCTCCTTCTCGATGAATAGATTTAAGATATCTAAAACTCTCACTAGAACTTCCTGTCCATCCATGTTATGCTTCTTTTGTTATTATTGAAACTGCATTTGGCATATTCCACTAAAGTTCTGCATTAGATTAAAAAAAAAAATCCGTATTTTCAATCTTTTTTCTCCATGATTGAATCTTAGAGTTAATTCCATTTGCACTATCATTAACCTCACATAAATCATCCAGATGCATTGATATTATTAATATATTAGTTATTGAATTTCCAATTTTCTTTGATATGGAAAAGGGTACCAAATAGCATGGGACATGTATTTGTCGTTGCACACAAATGTGAATAGTGATAGAAAAAGCACAGAACTGAACTGATGATTTTAGGCTTAGGTCATAAGTACAAGGCATGCCAAAATGATTCTAGACATACACATTGACTTAATACGCGGGTTTGATATAGTCAAACCCCAAAATGATCAGGCGTTACTCGAACAATCAAATTTGACGGCTACCATGTTCTGATTTTACAATTATACCTGCTACAGTTCGCACGCCCTTTCACCTTGGTACTTTCCCTCCGTTATTCTCCAAACATTCAAAAAATGCTCTATACAACAAGCAACTGAAGCCAATTAAAGAACCAAACTACGAAATCTAAACAAACAAAAGAACCAAAGAAAAAAAATATGATTTAATGTGAAAAATTAACAAACAAACCTGATAAAAATTCCCTTGCATCGCCACACCACCGGCACCGTGGTACTAACATCATCCATAGGAGGGGGCGGGTAGACCTAAAATTCATGGTCGAGCTGAGAAGCGATCACATCACCGGAAGCCAGTCCCTCGACAAAACAAGTGGAGACCGAGGTACAGCTTTAAGAACTGTCGGACGTCGTAACGATCGACGAGAAGAGAGGCGTTAGCGCAGCATGAAACAAGGGCGTTCACAGAATTAACGGAGCCGCCGCATAGTTGAGATCGACCAGAAACCCATGCCTCGCCGCCATCCCCAGATTCATCGCGCGCCGCCTGACCAAGGATTGAGCAGAGCTGCCATAACAATTAAATTTGTTTTCGGGAACCCTAAAAATAATTTACCATCTAAGTTCTACATTTTTGCAAGACGATCCTCAATCTTCATCAGGTTACATTCATTGATAGTGAAAAATTTTCAAAATAATTTTACAAATTTTAATAAGGGAAATTATTTGTACAGTGAAAATAAATATCTCAGTAAAAAATTTGATCATCAATCGACGGCACATTCGACGTTTGGTCGCCAATTGGACACTACCGACGACCTCCGATCGCCGTGCCGAATCAAACTATACCTTGGGGAACGGTGAACCCGTCAGGATCGCCGGTAACGGTGAATCTGTTGAATCGACTGTAAATGATACGAGATCGCAATTACGATGATCTTCGACGAGTTCATCGTACCCCCAAGATATAGTTTGGTTCGGGACAGCGGTCAAAGGCCACCGACAGTGTCCAATCGACGATCAGACGTCGAACTTGTCACTAATTGACGATCAAATTTTTCACCAAGATATTCATTTTCACACATCATTAATCTTTTAATAATATCAAAAGTATCCTCCAGACTAAAGAAACTGCTTAAATTCCGAAAATAGGTATTTGTAACTTATCGAAAGTATCCCCCAGATTCATGGCGTCCATTTTGATTTTTTTTATTAAAGGTACCTCGTGGTCTTGTAAAATAATTCAACTACTCTTCTTTCTATTATTATCTATCTCCTAGATTTCTCATATTAAATATTAATTTTAGGATTTTTTTACCATAAAAATATTAAATCTTAAATTTTGAGCAGTCATTTTTTCGACTATTAAACCAATAATATATTAAATTGGAATTTATCCAAAAATCTATAACTATTTACGGATTGAAATCCTTAACAGCCTGATCCAAATAATTTTGAAAGCTCCAAATAATTTTATTTTATTTTTCATGCTATAGTAACTATAAAACTATGATTATTATAATTATATGTCAGCTCACTAATAATAATTACAGTATCATAATTATTATAACTATATAATAATTATGGAATCATAAGTGTTACAATAGGCTCCAGATTTAAAATTTATACGGAAAATATAAAAGAAAGATAATATAAAAATAATACAATGGAAGATAATTATGTTATTTTATAGAGCAATGATAGGGAAAGTAAAAATGGAAGAGTGAAAAGTATAGTGAATGACGTGGCATGACGTGACACTTTACATACACACATCCGATTATCGCTTGGATACCATTGGCGGCCTTCGACCGCCGCCCCGAATTAAATTATACCCTGGGGGCACGATGAACCCGTCAAAAATAGTACATATAAGGTGTCACGTCATTCACTATTATTTTCACTCTCCCAATCATTATTCTATTTTATAAGGGTATGGCGTACCCTTTCAATAAAAAATAAAATTAGGACAATCATTTTGATGATTTAGAAGAAAAAATAGCCTATTAATTCTTGACCAAGATCTTATGCAAAAGGTAGTTAACTGGAAAATATAATCAGTTTTAAAATGCAGAATTTTTTTTGAAGAAATATTAAATTCGGAAAAAAAAGATAAATTATTTTAAAAGATACAAATCATTCAATAAAAGTATATATAAATAAAAATTTAAAAATAGTATTAAAAACTTAATTTAATCTGTCTTAGTTAAATTTTATTCTATTTACTAATGTAATTGTGTTTAAGTGGTTGCATTCTTTCTTTAGTATAGATGTTTATATAAATAATTTAAGTTAAATTTTGTACATGTATTTTATATATGTGTTAAGTTGGGAAAGAATTTGAGTCGGTAGGGATCTAGGCAAACAAACGATTAGCACAATACATGATCTGATCATGGATTAAGGGATGGAATGACTCAGTAAAGTAATCATGCCCAAGTTCTTTTAATCGGCATGATACAAGTGAGGGCAACTTCCTTTGATATAGATTTTAATCAGATCGACTTCTTTCAGATCGAATTTTAATCTGGTTGGCTTCTTTCATATCGAATTTTAATCAGGTTGGCTTCTTTCAGATCGGATTTTAATCAGGTCGGTCTTTTTTTTATTCGAACTTCAATCAAGTCGGCTTTCTTCTAGTTAGACTACAATCATATCGGCTCTTATTGAGTTGGTTTATCTATAGACCTTCTGAATGTACCATATAGATATGAGTTGATTTATCCATAGGTCAGCCTTCCAAATACCACATACATCTTTGAACATAGGTCTAAAAATACTCATGGAAGATGCTAGAAAAGAGGGTTAAGGCAAATGATCCGGTCGGGTAGTTTTTGGAGGAGGATCGGAGGCCCGGTCGGGTTCGATTGAGAATAACCCGGATCGGGAGAGACTAAATGGGGTCAGTCACCCGAGGTCGGCCACTCGGAGTCAGTCACCCGAGGTCTGCCACTCGGGGTCAGTCACCCGAGGTCGGTCACTCGGGGTCAGTCACCCGAGGTCTGCCACTCGGGGTCAGTCACCCGAGGTCGCCCACTCGGGGTTAGTTGCCCGAGGTCTGCCACTCGGGGTCAGTCACCCGAGGTCGGCCACTCGGGGTCAGTCACCCGAGGTCGACCACTCGGGGTCAGCCACCCGAGGTCGCCCACTCGGGGTTAGTTGCCCGAGGTCTGCCACTCGGGATCAGTCACCCAGGGTCGGCCATTCGGGGTGAGTCACCTGAGATCCGTCACTCAGAGTCAGTTGCCCAAGGTCGGCCACTCGGGGTCAGCCACCCGAGGTCGATCACTCGGCTCGATTGTCTCTAGCCGAGCGCCCCGAGTTCGCCCCACGCGTAGAGACTTATGACCCGAACTCACCCAACCGACCCGAACTATGGTTTAGGGCGAGCCGACTAAGTAATAAAGGGATCCCCTCTGTAATAATAAGGTAGCAGACTGTTGACATAATCATCACCTGACACAACCGCCTGACAGAGCCGCCTAAACATTAAGGAGAATCAGAAGAGACAGTCCCGACAGGGTGTCAGGCGGCTGTGTCAGCCTCATGAAGCCACCAAAGCTGCAAGTTATATAGTCTGACAAATGACCAATCTTTAATGAGACAGGACATCTCTGACATGGCTGAGGGCTTTCTTGCCCCCTATATAAACCCCCCTTTGGGGCTCCAAAAAGGGATCGCTGTCATTTGCAACCTCAACTCCCCTTTGTGAGCCCCATTTCGGTCCGAGCCGAGTGACTTGAATTCTCTCCCTATTTGAGCCCGACCCCGACCTCCGAGTCACAGCAGACCGGGTCGTCTTGGTCAGACCGAGTCAGCCGGGCAAGAACCGATCTTCGCTTGTCGACAGGATCAACAAACTTTCACAAAGCCTCTCCGACACTTAAGTCAAACATTAGAAGAAAGATGTGCTGGGGCAATCTATGGTCCGGAGTGACCATGTGTTTTGATGTTTGGGCAAAGAGTTTAAGTTAGGTTTACCCTTGTGTTTTAATATGTGTATTGGAGTGTACAGGGTATACAGGTTACACATATTGACTTAGCTAGACGGCTTCGGTACGGTGAAGGGTGGCATAAAGACAAGCCGCGGGCTTGTGTGCGCACCTGAGGGACTATGGATAGCAGGGACGATGAGCCGAGGGACACGAACTTCGAGGCATGCGTGAAGGATGGCATGGAGGCAAGCTAGAGGCTTGTGTGCATCCGAGGGACGGGAGCCAAAGATGAAGAGGGCGCGAAGGCAATAGTCGAGGCTGCTAGTGAGGAGTCAGCTGAGTCGTGAGGGTACGAGTGCTGAGTGATTGTACTTGGGGAATCCTAGGGTTCGAGTGCTGAGAGAAATGTACTCGGAAAGGGAAACCTGAGATGTGAGGGTGGACCAGTCGACTGCCCTTGGGGCAGTCGACTGATAAAGGTCATAGAAACACACAGAAAGGTCAAGGTTTTGACCTTGGATTAGTAGACTGCTCCAGGGGCAGTCGACTGGTAAAGTCGAAAACTAGCCGTTACAGCTAGCCGTTGGCTTGCTGTTTGGCTGGGACCAGTCCACTGCCCTGAGAGCAGTCGACTGGTGGCGAGGGTTTCAGCTTAGAGTTCTATTTAAGAGAACTCGGTTGGGGCTGGGAGCTCATAACGAAACAAGCTTGGTTAAGACTTGTTAGTAGTCTTAGTGCTCAGAAAGTGTACTTGGGTTTGTGGCGAGGTTTCTCCACCCACAAGGAGTTACGCGAGCTAGCCGGAGGGCATCCGGAGAGTGATCCGCCGAAGGATCGAGGGATCGTCCACCTCAGGGACTGTCGTGGAGTAGGAGCTTCATCTCCGAACCACGTAAATAGGTATTGTTAGCATTGTTTAGTTGTTAGTCTTGTTTTATTGTATTTCCGCTTGCGCACTAACAAGGTAGGTAGAGAAGGAAAAGAAAAATTATTATTCACCCCCCCCCCCTCTAGCAAGCCTACATCGATCTAACAAGATGGAGAAAACAAAAGGCGAAAATGAATGCTAAAAAACGTAGAACATAATGGAGATTGTTTGAGTTAAGGGTGTAAATTCGAGTAGATTAAGTGGGTTCAGGACGAATTGAAGATTGGTTGCCAAAAAAATCTCAACCTCAATCCGACCAAAACTCAACCCATAATAAATTGAGTAATAGTAATGCTCTAACATCAATTGTTCGATATAAAATGAGTAATAGTAATAAAAATTGTTTCCAACTAAACAAAGTTTAAATTTCTGTAAAATATTAGTTGAATTGAGCGGTAACGACTTAAGGTATAGGTCTATATGTTTATATAGAGAGCTGATATGCTTCTGACCCTCCATTCGTGATGCGTGTCCATTATTTTAGAGTGCCTCAACCACTCTTTCGCAGATGCACATTGCGAATAGACGCTCAAGAACCTCTTATCTTGCCCCTTGCTTCTTTAGGCCTCTCATGATCTTAAAGATAGATTCTTTAGCTTAGTAATCAAGTCTTCGGGTATGGGGGATATCTTCGTGTCGCTCCCGGTTTACTCAACTATGATCTTCAGATCAGCTTGAATCTCTTTCAGACTCTCAGCTATCTGTACCAGCAGTTGGAGTTGAGTATTATTTTGCTTGATGATAGCGGTGATCCCAGAAACAGATCCTTGGAAATCACTGGGTTTCACGAAGCCGTATGCTGGAGACTTGATTTGCTCGGTAGCCTGGACAGTGTTTCTGTATGATGTTGTTCCTTTGGTAATAGTATAGTTCATGACACAGTTTTCACCCAAGCTTAGAACCTACTAATCTTATAAAGCCTTCCATATATCTGTCATCATAGTAAACATAATGTAAAGATAAATAAGATAGGGTAGTTCCTCCCCGAGTTGTGATCACACTAGTGTGCCCTTGGTCTTATCGCGGCGCTCCTTGCCCGTTGCCAAGTTAGGACTAGTTCTTTTTCATAACTCAGTTTGCATAATACCAACAACCTTAATTTACCTCTCATCATGGAACATAGATGCAAGAAATGGGATGGTCAATAAAAGATTAGTATTTGCAACTGGAGGCGAGATGAAGTATCCAAGCCTTAGAAGAACAACAACAAGAGTCGCAGCAGATCTACTCCAACTGCAGAGCCGACCCATCCCAACCTAATTTTGAGCTAAGGCCTTCTCAAATTAAATTCCGAAGAGACAGAAACAATGAACTTTGGAAATATTTGTGATTCCTGAACAAATTAGGCTTTTTTATGACGTCTTCTCCAGATGGGAATCTATCACAAAGAATCATATTTCTAGCCAAGGTTTCACCGACCCAAAAGATAAGATAGAATATATGGAGAATTTACTGGGCGAAATTGAAAAGTTGGCGTGGATACAATGGAGAATGACTTACCCCACTGAGTACGAAGCTCTTATCAATATTTCAGACGGAAGAGAATGTACTCAGAACATATTATCACAAATGAGACGAATATTTACTTCTGAAGACCCAACCCAAGGCTCTACAATAATTCAGGATTCTGCTTATAGAGACCTTGAAAAACTTTCCTGTGAAAACATCAAAAATATAGTCCAGTACATAAATGATTATATAAGGCTGGCATCTAAAACAAGAAGATTATATACTGGTCCAGAGCTATCAGAAAAACTATGGCTTAAAATATATGGAGAACTTGGCAATAGGATAAAAGATGCCTTTGACGCAAAAATATCCAAGCTTGACAATAGGTGTCTTCCCAAAAATCCTATTCGCTTATAAATTCCTGGAACAAGAGTGTAAAGATGCAACATTCAAAAGATCACTGAAAATTTATCTTTCTACAGTCAGATATCCATCCCAGGATATTACGACAAGGGGCAAAAGAAATATGACATTCAAAAATCCAAAGCGTACAAAGGAAAACCCCATGATTCACATGCCCGAATTGAGAAGCGTAAGCACTTAGTCCGAAACAAGAAATGTAAGTGTTACCTCTGCAGGCAAGAAGGACATTTTGTCAGAGAATGCCCCAATGAAAAGCGAAATATAAAAAGAGTGGTTATATTCGAGCAACTGAAAATTCCTGAAGACTATGATATTTTATCTGTCCTAGAAGGCGAGCCACAAAGTAATGCAATTTTTAGCATTTCTGAGGGAGAAGAAGACTATGAAGATTACAAAGGTCCATCCAAACTCTTCATTTTTCTAATGAGCCAATTTTGATGTTAGGACAAGTTGATAGAGGTTACAGACCCCAAGTCAAGGTCACCGAAAGGCAGTTAATTGCCCCCATAATTTGCATCATAATGAAGAAATATTACCTCCTCAACCCAATAAATGCAGTTGTTGTAAGAGAGAAACAGTAAGGAGGGCAAGGATTCATTACCCAGACTGTTTAATCACCTCCTACAACCTATGTGGATCATACTACTTCAATCAAAAGGTCCCAGTAGCACCAACAGCACTAGCCCTTTTTTTCCCAGCAACTACTCCAAGAACAACAATATTATATTTCATGGTGCCAAGGGGAAATTGAACGGCTTCAAAAGGAGGTAAATTATTACAAAGAAAAATATGAAGAGCTTCTCGAAAAAGACTTGATAAAAGATTTGACATCCTAGAAAAAGAGAAGGGCCCAACTGAGGAAGCAGAGGAATAAGCTGCTAGTATACTATATGAGGAAACAACAAGCAGAATCACTGCAGCTCAAGAGATCCAAGGCCCAATGTAAGTCAAAAATATGCTATACAACCTTGAGGTCTTAATGGAGATTCCCAAATTCCAAAATTCTCTTTGAAGGCGATACTAGATACTGGAGCAACAACATGTTGTGTCGACCATAAATCAGTTCTTAAGGAAGTCTTAGAAAGAATACCTTTGTGGTACACTTCAGCGGCATTAACTCAAAGCAAACCGCTAATATGAAGCTGAAGCAAGGAAGAATGATCATCGGAAAAAAATATTTCGAATCCCTTGCACTTATAGTTTTCCCATGATACTTGGGGATAATATTCAGATGATTATCGGCTACAACTTTATTAGAGCAATGCACAGCGGAGTCCGCATCGAAGGGAATGTGGTAACTTTCTATAAAAATATTACAGTCATTAATGTCTCACCAACTGTTCCTGCAGCTACAGCAATTTCGGAACTCGACCTTGAGGAGGAAGAGTATATCCAAATAAAAGAGATGGTTAATTATTCTACAGAAGAAACATCTCAAACATTCAATATTCCAACCATTGTTGATAGAGTTAAGGGACCAAGGCTACATAGGAGAAAACCCTCTTCAACACTGGTTGAAAAATCAAGTTTTATGTCATCTAGACATTAAAAATGCAAATTTTATTATTGAAGATAGGCCTTTAAAGCACTTAACCACTAGCAAAAAGAAGTTTTCTCAAAGCATATAAAGGCCCGTTGGATCTTAAGGTTATCAGACCCAACAAGAGTAGACATAGAACCACAACAATAATTGTCAACTCAGGCACCACAATTGATTCCATCGCGGGCAAAGAAGTCAGAGGAAAAGAAAGGATGGTATTCAATTACAAACGCCTCAATGATCTTACAAACAAAGATCAGTATAGCTTACCTGGGATCAACACAATCCTAAGAAAGGTCAGCAATAGCCAAATATATTCTAAGTTTGACTTAAAAAGTGGTTTTCATTAGGTTGCAATGCGCCTGGAATCAATTGAATGAATCGCCTTTTGGGTCCCTGATGACCTCTTTGAATGACTTGTTATGCCTTTTGGCCTGAAGAATGCCCCGGCTATATTTCAACGGAAAATGGACACCTGCTTCAAGGGCACAAAAAATTTTATAGCAGTATATATTGATGGCATCTTAGTCTTCTCTCAGAATGAGGATGAACATACAAAACATCTGAAGATTCTCCTCGATATAGTCAAGAAAAATGAGCTAATTCTAAGCCCAACAAAGATGAAGATTGCAGTCGCAGAAGTGGAATTTCTTGGAGCCATCATCGACAATAAAAGGATCAAGATCTAACCACATATTATCAGAAAAATAGCAGACTTCTGTAACAAAGAGTTATCTACAAAGAATGGTATGCGCTCCTGACTTGGACTTCTTAACTATGCTAAGAATTACATCCCTAATATTGGTAAACTGCTCAGCCCATTGTATGCCAAAGTCAGCCCAATAGGGGACAAGCACATAAATGTCCAGGACTAGGCTCTGGTAAGATCCATCAAAGAAGCAGTGCAAAATCTACCAGACCTAGAGATTCCTCCAGAAGACTGCTTTGTAATACTTGAAGTCGACGGATATATGGAAGGATGGGGAGGAATTTGCAAATGGAAAAAGAGCAAATTTGACTCAAGATCCTCCGAGAGAATTTGCGCTTATGCGAGTGGAAAATTTTCTCCAATCAATTCCACCATAGACGCGGAAATACATGCAGTTATGAATTCTCTGGAAGCACTAAAGATTTACTACTTAGACAAGAGGGAGCTGCTTATTCGAACAGACTGCAAGGCAATTATAAGTTTCTTTGGCAAGTCATCAACCAATAAGCCCTCAAGAGTCAGATGGTTAGCATTCATAGGTTACATCGTTGCCACTGGAAATTTTGTCCAATCCAAACATATTAATGACAAGGATAACTAACTAGTTGATGCATTATCAAGACAAATTTCTTGTCTTGTGTTTTCAGAATGGCCGGACAAAGCACTAACCCAGATGGAACTGATAGCTCCAACACTCCAAGAGGTATAGAGGAAACCCGACCCGAAAGCCCTGGACTAGATATCCCAAGCTCTCCTGACCCTCTCTAACTCGTTTGGGAATACCAAAGACTTCTCCAAGAGATCAAGTACCCTATCTTCCTCGATGTCTTCGAGGAAAAACGAAGGCGACTCCACCAATTACAACAATGAGCTGGACTACAGGCAGCCAATGTCATACAATAGCTCCGAGTATTGCACTCAATTAAGGAACATGAGTATCGAAGGAGAAACACCTCGGATAACTGGTGGGGAGACTGGTACCCTGCGGTCAAACAGTTCAACGAACAACTCGAAACATCTTCCAATCTCCTCCACGATGCCTTCACGCGAATGGACGCCTTCCAACGGTAAGGACCGCTTGCGTACGTAATTTAATAATTGTACTAGATGTGTGCTGTAAAGTAGTCTAATAATTATACTAGACGAGTGCTGTAAAACTTAGCTCACTTTAATCTGTCGGCACTAGACGATAGAAGGTTGATGAGATCATGTACTGTAAAGTAGATGCACATGCTGTAAAGAAGATAACATGCACTGTAAAGGAGATTCTCACTTATCCGAGAACGACAAGAGAACGTGACGATGGGGCCCACTGAGCACCCGACGTCTCTACCTTCTTCTCTATATAAGGAGGAACTCTCATCCCTTGCAAGACATTCAAGCGTAACCTTGAGCCTTACTTGGGAGTAAAGTTGCAATAGTTTGAGGTAATAAGAATATGTGAATTGCTTCCTTAAACTTTCCTTATTTTTTTTATTTCAAACTACTATCCGATCCCAGCACCTCTTTCCTCCCTCCCTTCTTCTGCTGGTATCAATTGGGAGCATATCAATTTCCATATTATATACTAGTAATTGTATAATATAATATGTATACGTATATAATTTTATTTTATTTTAAGATTAGAATTTATTTAGTCAAAATTTAAAATTTTAATTTTGTAATTTAAAAATATATTTTCAAATTAAAATTTAAAATTATCTTTTTTGAATTTGATAAATTATTTTCTAAAATTAAATATAATTTCAAATTAAAATTTAAAATTATTTTTTAATTTGATAAATTATTTTCTTAAATTTTAATTTTAGATTAAGATTTGTTTTTTCTTTTTAAAATTTATAATTATAATTTATCTTTTTAAGATTTATGATTTTATTTATTTAATTTTTAGAATTTAAAGGATAAGAAGTTGAAATTATTAATAAACTTTGAAATTTTTTTGTGATGTGAAAAAAAAATTAATATAATATAATTTTGAATTTAACTAAATTAATTGAGAATTCGTTAATAAAAAAAATTAAAATTTTAATTAAATAATAATAATAATATATCAAAAATTTCCTACCAGATTTAGGATACATTTGAAATGAAGGACCTTTTGAAACTTTCCTCGGGAATTGGTGCAAAATGTAATTTTGCCTGCATTACAGGGCACTGAGAAGATAAGCCACTGTCAAGAAGCAAAAGGAAGCCTTTCTCCTCCTTTCTTCTATCGTACCGGTCTCCGTCTCTTTCCCGCACATGTCGCTGACCCTAACCAATCTCCTCTTCTATCAGCATCGCCTCAGTCGGCACTGCGCTACTGTCACAGTGATTGAGCGCCACCATGACCAGCCCCGTCCCGCTTCATTGCCTCCCGCCTGCGTCCGTCTTCGCCGCTCCACTGCCCGCCTATTCCCCCTTTTCCGTGCCATCGGCGACGAAGCCCACTCGGAGTCGAACCATAGTTTTTCTTCCATGTCACCGGTAAGCTCTGTTCTAGCCCTAGGCCAACAGTATTCTTTCTTGCTGACCGATGGGCTGATTATTGTTTTTCTGTTTTCCCTGCACACTTTTGATTTTTTAATTTGCAATATCTGGCGTTGCCCATGCTCGAAGTCAAGGAAGTAGAAGAGAAACGAAATATAGTCCAGTGAAGAGAGAAAAAGAAAAGTGAAAATATTATCTTGTTTCTATTGTATTGTTTTCATCTTGGTTTTACTTGGAAGGCAGCAGGGAGAAAAATAAAGGAAAAGTTCACTATTTTTTTTTACTTGGAAGGAAATAAATAGGAGGAAGGAATTCAATTTTGTTGCATTTTTCAATTGTATTTCCATCCAATTCGGGCTGAAACAGGGGGAAGTGACATTTAAGCATCAATAAACCCAAATAGGTATTATTGTGTTTACTTGGAGGATTGGGAAAAGAGAAAAAAAAAGAGCTGGTTCAAAATAAAATTTCTTCGGCCTCTTCATTGCCTCACAAGTAAGCAAGACATGTTTTATAATTTAGTTTAAGAGTAATGTAGTATTTACTTGAAGGAGTGGAAGTAAAATAGAGATGAAATAGTCTATGTTACAGTAAGAGAAAAGGAAAGATTCGGTGGAAATAAAATGTCTTCTTCATCTCTATTTCCTTACAAGTAAACAAGAGAAATTCAATAATTTTATTTATTTTCTTCTCTCTTATTTTCCACTTCCTTTCAAGTTTTTTGCCATGCGCACACTAGGGGTGCAAACAAATCGAGCCGGCTCGCGAGCTTTTCGGAAAAGTGAAAAGAAAATATTATAATAAGACCTACCTTGATGAAGTATTGGTACATTCCATATGATGTTTGTTGCACCCACTGCACTCTGATATTTTTAACAAGTAGGCAAGCAATATTTCCATATTAAAAGATTAGAAAGTCCAAATGATAACTGAAAATTTTACAAATCTCAAGCTTAGCTTCAATTTGTCACTACATTTCCCATCAGAAAACAAAAACAAACTGATGAAATAAAAAGTTCATACTACAATCTGTCACTACATTTTCCAATTCAGAAAAACAAACACAAACTGATCAAAATAAAATGTTCATAATGCCAATTGCCACCCAGCTTGATCACTCTGCTATTACATTTCCCAGTTTAGAAAATAGTACTTCTTCCCATCTTCAATCTGCCACGCATATCCCAATTAAGCTACTAGCAATTTCCATTTAGCAACAAAAGCTTCATAAAATAAAAAAGTTTGATACTTACCTCTTCAATCTGTGCAAAACATTACAAGATCAAATGTATGAGTGTTACAATAGTTAGAAAACTCAAATATAAAAGGTTAAACATTAAACTGAATTTATACCTCAATGGTAAGACAGATTTTTTAAGTTTCAACCCAGAATGATTCATTTAATCTATGGGCAAGTCAATTGTCAAAACTTGTTTTTCAACCTACAATGATAAGAATAATATGTATCATTTATTTTTTTTAAAAAATATACTTTCTGATAGGAGGTAAAACAAGAAAGCCAAATCTTTCAGTAGCATATCTTAGTCTTTTTAGTCACTCCATGTCGTTTTCGACACCAATCTCCACCACACATCAGCATTTCTACAGTTGTAGGAGCTAAAGAAGCACGATATTTGTCAATAACACGACCTCCAGCACTAAAGGTTGCCTCTGAAGCTACTGTGGTAATGGGTATTGCTAATATATCTCTAGCCAAAGTTGACAACACTGGAAATTTGCATGTATTAAACTTCCACCAACCAAGAGCATCAAATGCATCGTTTGGATTATGCCTATGACACCCTTCCTCTAGATACACATCTAGCTTCGATTTTTCAGGTTGTACCATTTCAATTTCTTTTAAATAAGATGAGAATTTAGACCATCCAGATGAAAAGGTAGCATGCTGTCTATTATTTTGAGTTGTGTTGTTGCAAGATTGAGATTCAGAGTTAGATTTTGATCCTTGAAGCTTTTCAACAGCTGCATCTGCATATTCTTTGTAAATTGCGTACAAAAGCTTTTGCACCTCTCTAATATTACTCTCTGATTCAAATGTCGTATAGAGTTTTGGAAAAGTGAATTCAAGTAATCGCATTTTGCATCTAGGATCCAAAATTGAACCAACAGCCATTAATAAATTACATTCACCCCAATATTTATCAAAATTTTCCTTCATTTTTTGCACCATTTTTCTAATAAACTCTTCCTCATCACAAGATTTCTCATCCAAAATTACTTTTACTCGATAAACTTCATTTAGAAAAAGATTGGCAGTAGGATACTCACTTCCAGAAATAATTTTGGTTGCTTGATAAAAAACTTTCAAAACTGAAAATACTTTAAGCAATTTCTCCCAATCAGATTCTGTTGGACAATGAATGTAGTTAGGTTCCCGATCTTTAAATCTTGGAAAAACTTCTTTGAAAGCAATTGCTGTTCTTAACATCTCATAAGTTGAATTCCATCTTGTTTTACAATCATCAATCAATTTTCTTTCTTGTAATTTCAATTGTTTCACAATTTCAACAAATTGAATGAGTCTAGCATCAGTTCTTCTAATAAAATCCACACTCTGACGAATAACATGAATAATATCCTTAATTTCATTGAGGCCATCCTGAGCTATAAGATTTAAAATATGTGCACAACACCGGACATGGAATAATTTCCCCCCACAAATCATATTCTTATTTATTTTAAAAAAATCTTCCTTCATATATTTAATTGCAGCATCATTAGCACTCTCATTATCAACAGAAACAGTATATATCTTATTTTCAATCTCACATGTCCTTGCACACTTTAGAAGACTATCTGAAATTTGAGGACCACCACGAGGAGGAGGTATATGAAAAAAATTGAGAACGCGTTTATTCAATTTCCAAGAAGTGTCAATCCAATGACCAGTGATAACCATGTACTTTATTTTTTGATTTTTTGACTTCCATAAATTTGTGGCGAGGCTAATCTTTGTTACATTTTTCAGCAAATTATGCAATTTTTTCTTCTCAGCTTCATATATTGCAAAACAATTCTTTTTTGCCGTTGTTCGTGATATACGAGTCCACTCAGGCATTCCACGTCTACAAAACATATTAAAACCTTCTTCTTCTAATAATGTAAATGGATGTTCATGCATTAAAATCCATGAAGCAGCTGCTTCTTTCATGTGTTCCATACAAAATTTTCCATCATGTAACAAAGGTGACATAGTTGTATCAACACTTTCGAAGCCTAACAATAGTTGTTGTTGTTTGAGTTTATCTTCAAGTTTCCTTTTAGACTCCAAGTGTTTAGCACAATGATCCAAGTGTCGTTTTAAGTGTGTTGTAGTACCTGACTTCATTTTTGCAAGGAATAGTTGACAATGTTTGCACTTATACTTATCACCTTTTGGATCCTCAACTTCAATCATTTCTGACCATGCATGAGATCTCTTTTGTTTCTTTAATTTAGGAGTTAAATTATCATCCTCAGTTACATTGTTATTCACACTATCCCCTTTATCTCTTATCTGTTGTGGTATCTCATTTGAATCTAACGAAGCTTGAATAGCTGAATTTGCTGCTAGAGGAGAATCAGCCATATTCTTTGAAAATCAAATCAGAAATTATAGCTGTAAAATATTAATAACACAATAAATTATTCGAATATATTTCTTGGTATCCTATGAAATTAGTATATCTTCAGGATTAAAGAATAGATTTCTCAAATAGATTTCATGAAAATGAATATTGCTATACTGTGCAAAATGATAAACTCCAAGAGTTATCAAAATAAATACTATTCTACTAAAAACAATATTTAATAGCTTCTATTTCTTTAAGAAATAAAATGATTTGGCAGATTAAAACAACAAGAAGTAATTTCTTCTAAAAAAGAAAAAAAAACTAAGAATGCTGTTAGAGAAAAAAAAGAGATAGATTGAGAAGAGAAAGAAGAGACTTACTTCTTAGATTTTCTCTGTTTAGAATGTCGAGGGCTTGAGGTTGAGAAAGAAGCTCGTGTGTGGACTGTGATTTCGTATGTGGACTGCTCAGATTTTCTCAGATTTCAAGTTCCCAACTAGAAGCACGATTGCACAAAGAAGAAGAAGAAGAAGAACTAAAAGAAGAAGAAGAAGAAAAACTAAGAACGATGCCAGAGTAATCTTATACTTCAACAAAAAAAAAAAGTAAGAATGAGAAGAGAAAGAACTTACATTTCAGATTTCCCCCAATAAAGAACGTCGAGGCAGAGAAAAAAGCTTGCGTATGATCTCTACTCTTGATCCCGAATTCCCGACCACTTTGAAGCACAATCGCCTTCAACCTCTTTCCATTTCGGTGAAGTTTACAACGGCGGCATCGAAGGCTTGAAGTGGCTAGGGTTTGTAAATGTTAGGGTTATTAGGTTTATACGGTTAGTAAAAGTAAAAGGTGTAGTAGTAATGGATGGGTTAACACTTTAACCCAATAACCCATCAGAAATTAGAATATAACTCATTAATCATTAATATGTTATATATGTAAAATAATTATATAAAAAAATTAAATAAAAGCTCGCGAGCGGCTCGTGAACACTCGAACAAATTATTGTAAATTCGAATTCGGCTCGAAAACAGTATCGAACATGTGTGAGCTCGGCTCGAGCTCGATAATTTCGAATGCGAATCAAATATTATTCGAACTGGCTCGAAAAGCTCGCGAGCCGGCTCGATTTGTTTGCACCCCTATTCCAGTCATTTGGCGTTAATGTTCGATTTTGTTCGAATCACAGTTCGAATAAATCGAATCGAATTCGAATCGAGTTCGAGCTAATGTTAACTAGTATTTTCGAACATCGAATCGAATTCGAATAGTATATATATATTTCGAACTCGAATCCGAATATTAATAATTTTGTAATATTCGGTTCGATTCGATTCGTTTGCCACCCTAACACACACTGGCATGTCCAAAGCCAAAAATTGTAAGGCTACGTTTAGTAAGGGGTAATCAGCCTTGTAATGCGATCATGATTACATTACAAGATTGATTACTTTGTTTGGTACAGTTTTAAAACTGTAATGTAATGTAATATGCATTACAAAAGCTAGTAAAAGTATTGTAATCTGGATTGCAAGGCCAACAACATGTAATCTGGTTTACATTACAGACTCAATTATATTACATTACCCCTAACCAAACACAGCCTAAGTGTTTTTTTTTTTATCTAAAGGGATAACACCAAGTTAATGCACGATTGCTTGCAAAGAACACAGTTACACTTTGCGGTATACCTATACCCATTGACATGGAGATTCAACAAGAAAAAGAAGTTTAACAAAGATGCGTAGAATGATTTTCTTTACTGATCAGCACCAAACCCATTGTGGATGTTCATCTAGTCTATTTATCTGCATGATTAATTGCCAAACGGTTGTTCATTTTAGCTTTTCCATATTCTTGTTTTCTTTTTGGATTCAGCTGGTATACATATATAATTCATGCTCCCATCTTCTTAGATGGCACGTTGATAGAGTATCAAGAGAAGGCCCATACACTTTCTCGTTTGCATTTTTGAGCTAGTATAGTGCCTAGGATGAAACAAGCTTCAACCGTGAAGATTGATTGACTCCATATGAAGATTCAATGTATTGAGGCAATTTCCATTTGCTACTTAGTATTTATTATTCACTGTAGCAGCTGCCACTTTATTTCTTCAGACAACTAATTTCAGTTATTTTTAAAATGATATATTTGTGAATATGATTATAATGTCTAGTTTGAGGGCTTTGAAATTGCACAATTATAGGATATCCAGAGGCCTATTGGTGACAAGAGTTCTGCTGATGGTTATGTGGGTCTCTTTGTTCGAATGCTTGGTCTAGATAATGATCCACTTGACAGAGAGCAAGCAATAAATACTCTTTGGAAGTATTCCCAAGGAGGGAAAAAGTGCATAGATGGGATCATGCAGTTTCCTGGGTGCATTAATCTTGTTACTAGCCTCCTGAAGTCAGAATCCTCATCTGCATGTGCAGCTGCAGCTGGCCTTCTGTACACTGTTTCTGCAGTTAGTATGTACAGAGATGCAATTGCTGAAAGTGGTGCTATTGAAGAAATCTCCCGTCTTCTTTGCCAACCTACTTTAACATCTGAGGTAGTTGTGCTACTGCTAATCATCAATTACTGACTAATTTGATAAAAAGATTCATAACTGTATCCATTCAGGTAAAGAAGCAAAGCCTATGTACTTTGTGGAACTTATCTATCGATGAAAAACTTAGGGAGAGGATTTCCAAAGGCTATTTGTTACCTATTATTGTTAAGTTTCTTGATGATGAAGAAATTAAGGTGAAGGAGGCAGCCTGTGGAGTTATTGCAAATTTGGCTTTGAGTCACCATCTCCACAATCTACTAGTAGAAGCTGGTGTTATTCCAAAACTGGTGATCTTCTCTTTCATTTTATGAACTTCTCGATTTTGATTCCTAAGTATGATCTAACCTCCATAAATACCTACTTTACGAAGGTCAGTCTATACCTTTTTGCTAAGGAAGTTTAGAATTTCTACCAATAGAATATGAATAGGAGATGTGTGGAACCTTAAATAGTTTGAGTGGACGCACTAAGTGCACTAAGTAGGTCAATAATGTAGACCAATACAATATAAATGATGCAAACAAGGAAGAAAAATGATGATTTGAATTTTGAATTTTGATTTGGGTGGCAATTGTTTTATAATAGGTATCATATAAATTGATATATTTCAATTTGGTTGGAACATATTTAAATTTTGTAATTGTTTAATAACTTCTTTTGATTTGTAAGAGAATATTTGAATTATTAGTATTTCTTTTCTATTTTAGTTGGCATTGCGGCTATGAAAGTGTTGTGTCTTTATGTATTCTTCAACTTTGAATTAATAAAATTTCCTCTTTGATAATCTTTATTTGTGTTTTTGTGTGTGTGTGAGTGTGTGTGTGTGTGTGTGTGCGTGTGAGAGAGAGAGAGAGAGAGAGAGAGAGAGAGAGAGAGAGAGAGAGAGAGAGAGAGGTATCCTTTGTCCGATCAATTTCGTTAGAATAATTATGTGTGTGAGGTAGGTATCCTTTGCTCTATCAATTTCATTATAATAATTATGTGTGATTTGTGGGTTGGATTTGGTGCTACATTTTTTTATTATGAGAAAGAAATTTTGTTTGACCACCCTAATTCCTCCTTGTGCCGCCATTGGCCCATTGCCCATCACCTCTAAACACCACTCTGTTCATCTTCCTTTATCAATTTGTCATCCATCCTTTCGGCGACACACCTTCCACAAGGTCAACTTTGCATCCTCCACCTTCACCCCCTTCTGACTGCACTAGCTGATTAGCTCCATCATAAAATCAGCCGAGACTCGCCAACTTAGCTTGCATATTCCTCAGTTGTGTTGTAGCCCTAACCTCAAACTACCTCCTCACCATTACTAGATTTATACAGAACATTGGCTAGATGAGTTCACGAAGTCTTGTGGGATCACATGATTTCTCCACCTTGCTATGGACCAATAACAATTCTTGTCTTGTTGCCTTCGTGCATTCATTGCCCCTTCAATTGGTTGATCATCGTCATCACTTGAGATTGTTCAGTTGCTCTCACGCTACATGCCAACCCCACCTGCTGCTCTCTCAACCGCTTCACCGACCTAGCACTCGCATTCACCACCCCTTGCACGACATTCTGCAACATTTTCACCTCTTATCCCTTGATGAACAACAATGAAGCCCCATTTTTCTCAATTTGCTTTAGTGTATTCCTAGTTCCCCTTGAGACCCTTCTGATTAACCAACCAGATAATTAGATTCCTGTCTTCTCTTTATTCATGATAAAATTGTATACTAGTGAAACATTTAAAAAATAATTTGAAAAATGCAAGCATAAGGAAGGTTGGCTCTCTTGTCTTCTGTGCATCTTCTTTACAAGTAGCTCAACTAAAGGACATGATGCTGAACTTAATGAAAAACGAATGCTAAAATGGTCAGAGTTGTTGATTTCTGGAAACAGGAGATACAAGCTTCCGAGGGCAATGTGTTTTGCTTCATTATAAGCAATTAGACATCAAGGAGTGAGACAAATGGATGTTTTTCGTTTTATGATGTTGCTCTCCCCTCACTGACTGTAACATTTGTCACATGATGACCCGGATGTCAACTGTAGTGGACACAGGTTGCTGGATCTTGAATAGATACTCTTAGTAGGAGAAGGAAAATGTACACTAAGAATACCAATTTTCTGAGGGAAGATCAATCTCAGTAGAAGAAATGACAACTCTCTAGCACATCTTTGATAGTTCTAGCAATGAAAGTGATCATGAGATGGTTTTGATTTTGACTGGCATACCATGTTGGTATGAGGTGGTGTGGGTCATTGCCAACCAGGTGTAGGAAGAGGAAGTGCAATTGGGAAAATAAGATGAAAAAGATGCAAAATAGGAGGAAGAAAAACCAAAGCAGGGCAAGGTACTTATTCAGTCTTCTTGGCACAGCCTAGTTTCCTTCAACTCGCGAAGGTAAGAAAAGGATAGGATAGAATGTTGAAGCTCATCAATATAAGAGGGCAAAGAACCAAAGAAGAGAAGGAAGGAGATTGACCAGTTTTTTTGCCTCATCCTGGTTGCCTTCAACTGGAGCACAAAGTATATGTCAAAGGTTTAGGGCTCGTCAATGATTATTCTGTCAATGTTGCTACTATTTCAAAAGCCCATCTATATTGGAATAGATAGCCATTGTGAAATTATATTATAAATGCTGGATTCAAGATAAAAATGGCATGAATAATGTTATCTCATCATAGCATAACAGTGAAGTAAAATATGTTAAACTGATTTGAAAACATTTAAATATGACTGAAATGTATTAATAATTAGTTTGCTAAGTGGGAACTGAAAAAAAGTTTTCTTTACATAATTGAAAGATAAATTAATTTATTATATATACATAATGACTCTTATACAGAGCTTGATGGTGGTGGGATCAGATTCATGTATTCTCCCAAAATTGGGAAATACAACTTGCTTTCTTTGAAAACCAGGCTTTGTGAATAGTCTTGTTAATTTTCTTATAAGTCACATGAGCTATGAAGTTTGTTAATTCCTAGATGACTAATGTATTTTAAGTTAGTTAGCTAAGTGGTCTCTGACATGATTAAAGGATGAATTAACTATCCTATTCATTATGACTCTTAGATAGAGTTTGATAATGGATGGGATAAGACTCATGTGTTCTCCTAAAATTGGGAAACAAGGCTTTCATTTTTTGATAACCAAGATTGTGAACATCACTTGTTAATTCTTTCTATAAGTCATATAAGCAAGGAAGTTTCCTAAATACCATTTTTTTTTGTCTTAATTGCAGGTAGTTCTTTTGGGAAATGATGATAAGGAGTATAAAATCATACATAATGAAGCAGAAGTTGCACTGTTGGAACTTTCTGTAGATGAGTACTATAGAATTCTCATAATCGAGGAGGGTCTTGTCCGTGTCCCACTGATTGGTGCTGCTGCATATAAAAGTTTCCAGTCACCTACTCATTCATGGCCATCTTTACCTGATGGCACCAAAATTGAGAAGACCTCAACTCCTTCAAGGTTTGGTGCTTCAGATTTATTAGTTGGATTAACTATTCGTGAAAAGAACTTAAATTTAGAGGAAGCTACAATCGATGCCATAGTGGGACGATCTCGTCAGGAATTTCTTGCAAGAATTGGAGCTATTGAGGTGGATGGTCAGGATAAAAAATATACTCTTTTGCCATGGGTAGATGGCATTGCTCGTCTGGTTTTAATTCTTGGGCTTGAAGATGTCTCTGGTATTACAATGGCAGCCTATGCAATTGCTGATGCATCTATAAGTGAGCATATGAGAAAATCATTTAAGGAAGCTGGAGCTGTTAGGCTTTTAGTTCAGCTTATGCAACACAATAGTGAGACTGTCAGAGAAGCTGTTGCTCATGCTCTTGATAGGCTGGCTCTCAGGTTTTTGTTTACACCCACTCCATTTTTTGTTCTAGCCATCCAATTTTTCTGTATGTGAAGAAGAGCTCCATTATAAACAATAGGTATCATATCATATTTATTTACTACCAGGGATATTTAGTGGGACTATTCTACCAATTTTTTCTATTGTACTATCCTATCGTCCAATTTTTTTTTCATTTAACTACACAAATAATTTGGTGGAGAGAAGCTTTTTTCTAAATATCTTGAATCCTAAGGAATAATGTTGGGAGGTCTGTGCTCTCAATATTGGTCATTAAAGTTTGTAGTGAAACCTTGGTATGCCCTGTCTATAATGTTTTCTTAATTGATTTCAATTGACAACTACTTCTCAATGTTTGTGATAATGATAACTAGGTTGGGTAACGTCGAACCTGGGACGATCGGCCGGCCCCACGGAAGTTTTCTACCGGCCACCAGGGTAAATCGGAAAGCGCTCGAGGCGGGCGGTCCAGAAGCCCAACATCCCACGGTTGCGTGCCCCATTTGGAGGAAAAATTCCTCTAAAATTCGTCATAGATAGGGATCGAACCTGGGTGCTTGGGAGACAACTAGTCGCCCTTCCGCTGCACCATAGCCCTTGGGGGCTCAATGTTTGTGATAATGAACCATAGTTTGAGTTGCAAATTCTCTGAATTTTAAATAAAGTTGGCTTTATTGATGGTGTTTTGTTTTGTTTTATTTAGGATCATATCTTCTTTTGCTCTTGCAGTGATATTGTGCGTAAGAAAATTGAGGAGGAAGGAGTCTTGAAGCCTCTTACAAGTATACTGAAGGAACCAAGTACTACATCAAATTTTTTGTTAGAAAAGGTTTCATCAAATACATTTCAGTTTGCTCATGTATATGTGCATACAAATGATATACTTTGATTTGTATTTTTGACAAGAAATCCATGAACACAGGCTGTGTGCATCCTTTCTCGAATTTTTGAAGCAGACAGTAGCATCAACATGGAGGTAGTTGCTCTTACTGTTCCTGCAAATGCAAACTATGGATTTTTCACATCTAATATATTTTTAGCATTGTCAGTTGTATGAAAACATTACTGATGATTCAGATCATACAAACAACAATGAAGTTGTTAGTGATGTGAGAAAAGTAACAGATGCATCAAGTCATGAAGAAATGAAGAGGTTTGTCAACTTTGCATCGATCTCATTAGATAATCTTTCTCATTTGCAAGAATGTTAAGTTGAAGTTAATGGATTAACAATTTTTTTTGAGCAGTGGCATGTGTGGTGCTGTTTTTTAGGTTGTCTAGAATGCATCTTGAACTTTTAATCCAGATTGCTTGAAACATTTTTCCAAAAACCTACAGCCTGCAGAAATATAAGATGAGCTTCTTTCATTTAAGAATTTTGATCAATAGGAACCAACCTTTAAAATACCGGTAACTGGTTACATGCCCATCTATGTGTTTCATCAGACTGGTACGATACCAATGCCATACTAGCACTGAGTATTAAGTGTGTTGATGATCCTGTGTGTGTTTGAAAGATGTCTTCTTTTCCTAATTATTACAAGAATGAATTTTTATTTGCTACTTTGCAGTAATTCCTAGCCCTTAACTAAAGTAGTACGTGTCTTTCATCTTTCTCTTTTCTTCACTCTTCTTCTACCAGATCTAGATCAAATTTTTTTATGCCTTTAATTAACTGAAAAATAGTTTCTTCCGGTTAAATTTCTCCAGGGAGGTGTTAAATGACTCTGTCTTCATATACCGGCTTATTGAAATGTTAAGGACATCTTCTCCAAGTTTGCAAGTAAAGATTGCTTCTATTCTCGAGTACTTAGTGTCTCTTGAAACAAATGTGGCAGTTATCATGGCAGGTGGAATTGAGGTGGCACTTGATGGTGTTTTCAGAAAGGGTTCTGCAAATGGTATGTGACAATTATAATAAGTTTGTGTATTTGAAGGTCTGATATCTTGTCAATATCACGTATGTCAAAGATAAATTACAAATTTAACTTCTTTTCTTTGTGTGTGTATAATTATCATATTGTTAAGAATCCATTGATGTGATTGCATGTGTGATAAGGAGTTAGATATTAGGCACAGTGGATTTACTCCTCTAAGTCTTGTATATTTAATTATATTTTACAACATATGCAATACAATATTTGCCTTTTTCCTAATTATACATTGCATCAAACTCTCATTTCTAGGGATGAGTTTTCCAAAGAGATTTTCCTCTGAGTGTTGGCCAGCCTCTAGACGCCAATATAGTAGGAAGCAAATTGCTAGCGGGGATAACTATTGCTTGGGGAAAAGGAAACAATCTGCTACTATCTAATTAGCTATTGCTATAAGCAAAAATAAATAAAGGGGCCTAATTAGCTTTCCTATTTTGCTACTACCTAATTAGTTACTATCCAAAATAACTATTGCTATAGCAGAAATAAATAAAGGGGCTAATTATCTTTCTTATTTTTGATTCCTTGTTTCTTTTAGGCTATGTAATTGACTCCTTATATAAGGAATGTTATTATTAATAAAGAGAGGAAGAAAATTGAGTAATTGGACTCTGTCTAGGACGAGTCTTTCCCCCTCCCTTTTCCCCCGTGCATGTTGCATGACTACATCCCGATCCAAAGCTCGACCTGTGACTTGATCCTGCATCCGGGACCATAACAACTTGGTATCGAGCCGATCATGGGTGATACGGATCCTATCGCATCCAAACTCGATGGGGGTCTAATTAGCTTTCCTATTTTGCTACTACCTAATTAGTTACTGTCCAAAATAACTACTGCTATAAGCATAAATAAATAAAGGGGCCTAATTATCTTTCCTATTTTTGATTCTTTGTTTCATTTAGGCTATGTAATTGACTCCTTATATAAGGAGTGTTATTATCAATAAAGAGAGAAAGAAAAATTGAGTAATTGGACTCTGTCTAGGACGAGTCTTTCCCCTCCCTTTTCCCCCTTGCGTGTTGCTTGACTAAGTCTGGATCCGGACCTATGACTCGATCCTACACTCGGGACCATAACACCTCCCTCACCCACATTTTCCATGTTTTGTGTTAATGGATTCTCAAGTTGTCACACACTAGTGTAGCCACCTCCAGCCTTGTAATTGTGACTTCCTTCGTGTTGCCATGCAATTTCGGTTGGCACCTATTGCATGCAAAAGTATCGATTTGAATTGCCATCATTGGCTTCCTGCACATTAGTGAATCATACACGACCTAAATATCATCTAGTGAAATCGCACGCATGGAAGGACCAAACAATGGTAGTGTGGAAGAGGAGTCCCTACACATAGATGATCCTTCCATGCGCTCCTCTCATCTACAAGTCCTCTGTCTATGGATTCACAGTTTAGTAGTCGCACATATCCTCTCTAAGTGCTTCCTGATTTTGAAATCCTTGTGGATCCTTCCTAGTGCCTTAACTTGCATTTGCATGAGTCGAAACTCATTTTAAGGAGACAACCTCCTCTCCTTTTCTCTTAGGTACAGGTTGACATCCTGTTTATTATTGCTCAGAGGAGGACTATTGACAATAGTTTCCAATGCCAATTTGCTCCTTTTGTTTGTTGTCAATTTGTTTTACAATGGTTTTCCATTGTTTGGTTCTCTATGACAGCAATTATCTAGTATTATTTTTGACGAACAAACCCTTTGATGCTTTATTGGTCATTCTCTTCTTCAGCTATTAAGGTCGTCTTTCATCTTCTCTACACCACGGTCTCTATTTGATAAGTTCTTTGTTTCCTTGTTGTGTCTAAAAGTAAATCTTGTATCTTTAATCTCAGATATTGCGTTGGTATCTGGTAACCGATTTCTACTTCTTTCTTTGTCTTAATTGTACTTATCGAAAGTGTTTAGTTCCTGAGATCCCTCTTCATTCTCCATTCTCAGTTTACTCCATCCTTTCTTTCTTTGTCCTCTTTGTTAATGTGTCGGTTTGAGGTCAAAGACATTGTTGGTTGTGTGTTGATCTAATGACTGAAAGGACCGTTGTTTGTGTGCTAGATTAACAATTTCTAGAGTTTTTCTTAGTCATGTTTTCATTTTTCAGTCATGATCTTGGTCAATGTTATTTTTTTATGTTTATGATTTGTTTAGTTTATATAACAAGTTGGACATAGATAACACCTTGATGAGAAGTGTTAATAGTGTTAGTAGTATTAGGTGTTATGTATAATGGCTTTAGTCCCACATTTATATTTTCTTAGGGTTTCTTATGGAATCCTATGTATGCATGTGATTATCCTTTTGCAATATATGCAATACAATATTATCCTTTCCTTCCAATCACTAATATTTCAAGGAATTGCCTATAGGAACAACTGGTAGACAGTAAATGACCGACACATGCCCAATCAAAATGGTAAAAGATCGAAGTCAAATGGTCACCACATGGTGGGAGTATATACACCCCATCTCAAGGGCCAGGTGTTCATTTGAGTAGTATAAAAGGGAATTAAGTGCCATGCTGTCAAGGGACTTACAACTACATTATCATTCTCTGAGAGACTTCTTGGGTGAACCCAAGCTGACAAGTAATCACCTCTTGCAAGTTGGTTTGATGCTCCCAAACTTGCTTTTCTTTACTGCAACTCGCATTTGATGAGCAAATACCTATAACCTTCTTTCTAAGCAATTCCTTCACTTTACTAGGAATTATTCTCCTTTTTCCTTTAACAGGAATTTTCACTGCTTCCCTTTATCAGGAATTATCCGACCTCTTTTTTTTAAGAATTATCCACTCCTTTCTATACCAGGAATTGTCCACCTGTTCTCTTTACTAAATCTCCACTACTTCCCTCTCACTTTACTTACTTTAACCACCAAGAAACAATATCTCCTCATCCACTTCATCCAAACCACTCCCAACTGGATGAACTACTTCCACTCGATTCCAACTACACCCAGTTCATTAGAATGGAATGAACTGCATCTGCTTCATCCAAATTGCTCCCAATTTTTATTAAGTGGAATGACAAGTTAGCCAAACTAGGAGAACCTAATTCAATCTTCATCCTTTTCCTCGAGCTTCCTTGACTAAAGTACCATTTCAAGCCTCCGCTTGAGCTAGATTGTCTAGGTTTCATTATCTGATTGTGATTTGACTATATGATTATCATTTTTTTGTTTTTTAGCAATGCCACATTTTCTTGTTTACAGGCATTTGCATTTCAATATTTCTCTTGCTTCTCTGACAGGGATGTTGATTTTTTTCATGCAATCATAATTTGTTACAACTTTTTATGTCACTTCAACTTTCTTAGAAATGGCCAATGATCAGTGTTGGCATGCCCTTACGAAGATATGCCCTTTAATTTGAAATTACTGAGAGGAGTGATGATTAAGTTGGAATTCCTAACCTTTGTCAGACTCGATTCCTATCTATTCAATATTGAACTCATGCCATTGCATTTTACATCTTTCACATGTAAGATTGGTGTGGAATACTAGTTGCAGACTTAACTAAATAATGTTTACTTAGTATCCTGCTGAATTAAGCAATGTGATAATGAACCACATGTCATGAGCAATTAGTATCCTGGAATACTAGCAGTCCCTGGGAGGTCAAAACGTATCTTGACAAGTTTGGTTAAAGGTCAAAGTCAAAGGCCGACATGACACAATCACATGGAGGGGCCCTGTGTACTGGTCTCAATGACCGAGTGCTCACTTTGAAGCCTATAAAAGGGGTCCAAGTGCAATGTTATCAGGGGAACTAAGAAACCACACTGTCAACCTGAAAGAATTCTCAGGTGAATCCCAGGCTGTAAGTAATCACCTCAATTGGTCATAGTGCTACAAACCTACTTCCCTCCACTCTAACTCACATTCAATGGTGGATGCTTAAAACCAGTCTAGACTTGGTTCCCTACTTCCTCAACACCCCTTCCCTTTATTAGGAATTGCCCACCTTTTCCCTTTATTGGGAATTATCTACTTCTTTCATTTAGCAGGAATTATCCACCTCTTCCCTTTACTAGGAATTATGCACTTCTTCTCTTTACTAGGAATTATCCACTGCTTCCTTATATCTGGAATTATCTCCAGCTCTTCTTCTTTCTACTAGGAATTATCCACCTCTTCCCTTCACCTGGAATTGTTTACTTCACTTTATCGGGAATCATGAACCTCTTTCTCTTTACCAAGAGTTATCTAATTAACCAAGGGATATTATCACCTCAGCCACATCACTGGATAAGTTGCTCTTACTTCATCTGAATTGTTCCTAGTTCTTCTTAACTGCTCCTAGTTCATATAATGTAAATTGGCAAGTTTTCTGAACTAAGACCACCTAATTCAATCTCCATTGTACACATCAAATTTCCTTCAACCAAATTTGCATGTCCAAGCCAGCTCTTGAGCTAAATCAAGTAGGCCTCATTATTTGGTAGTGATTTGACCACATCGTTGCGTTTTAATTTTTTTACAATGCCATGTGATTTCATCAAACTGCTTATGCCGCCATAAGTTTCTTAAAAATGCTCAATAGTCAGTGGTGATGTGTCCCTTAATTTAAACTGCCAAATGGAGTGGTGTTTAAGTTTTCATCGACCAAGTTTTAGAGTTCCTAACGTGTGTTGGCTTCAACTCATTCCCAATTTTATTTAGTATCTGTTAAGTATTTTATGTCTACTTTAATGTTTAAATTTTATCTTATGCCATTAATATATCATCACATGTTTAGAGATTTGTTTCAAATATTAATTGCAGATTTAAGTAAATAATGATTATTCTCTAGCTCAATTTTTCCCCTGGATCTTTCACTTTCTGTAATGTTCTGTAGCTGAGTTTTTTCAGAAGTTATATCAGTACTTCCACATTCTCATTCTTGAATTCCTGACAGGCATGGAAAATGATATTGATAATGGGCTTGCGCAATACTACATTGAAACTGAAGAAATAGGCCTTGCTACTGCTGCAGCTTCTAGATTGCTAGCTAGATTGCTAGATTTCAATCAGTTCTATCAGATAATTGATATTGGGCGCTTCACAGTTCTACTGCGTGATATTTTGAGGTCCTCTATCCCTCTTCATACGAAAGACTGGATTGCTGCGTGCTTGGTAAAACTGGATTCTAAAGGCAGCAACACTTCAGAACTTGGGTATCCTATTGAGAAGGAAGTAGTTCTATACGAGACAATACCAAGACTTGTTAATGAGATGAGCTCATCTTTTTCCCATCAGGATCAAGAAACTGCTGTTAAAGAATTGAATAAGATACTCTCTCAAGGAGTTATAGACTACACCAAGGCAGTTGCTACTGCAGGAGGGATATTTCCACTGGTGAAACTAATTGAGGAGGTCAGTGGTGATGCACTCGAAGCTAGCCTTTCCCTCCTGTATAACCTTAGCATGGACATTGAGAACCACCCAGCCATAGTTGCTGCTGGAGCTGTACCAGTTTTGAAGAGGATAATTCTTTCAGAAGGACCACAATGGACTCGTGCTCTTCGGATTTTACGAACATTGCCCATTTGATTATTGATCCGAAAAAAAACTATACCTTATACATGGAATAAGATAAACTACATAATATCAAGGTATGGCATTCATCAAAGCTATTTTGCTAATTAAACTGCCAACATATATAGATATTAACAGTGTTTGTCTATTACTGGATGGTTCCTGGTTTTAGTGGAGTAGCTTTTTGCTATAACCATGGGTAAGTTGTGAGTTGATAATCTGTTGATAGGCCAAATATGGATTTTTGGCCTTTATCCTTGCAAGGTGCAGGGAATTATATAAGATCACTGGCAATCGGAGTATATGTACAATTCAATTTTGTACCCTTTTTTCGTTTCTGCCGTGTTGAAGTTTTCCAACTACGAACTATTTTTAGAATCACAAAGGATTCAATTGCTTGGATGGAAGAAATGAGGGAGAAAAGGGAATTACAAAATGATATACATAGAAGATAGAGCTTGTGTGATTTTGTAAAGCTTTCCTTTTCTCCCTTCTATCTTTCATCCAAGTAATCAGATCCCAAGAAATTTGCATGCATTTATGTAATTCTTGGCTATTAAAAATATTGTTCTACGCATAAAATCCAGAAGAAAAAAGATTGTCTATTCTTGGCGTTTCTCATTCTCAATTTTATTATTCTAGTAATACCCATGAGAAAAAATGAAGATACTTTTACATTTGTACATGACAAATTTCATGCATATCAGCCGAGGGTGTCAGATTTTATGTTTCCTCTTGATTATGTCAGTTCCTTCATTATTTATTCTTTGTACTAATTCTTTACTCAGGTGGCGTCCCAACCAACATACACTAGTCTGATGGTGATGTTCCTTGCAGTGACCTACAAGCTTACCTGAAACACTTCATCTTCATGGAGTTAAACAACTCAGGCTACAAAATTTCTCAACTGAGTCCGACCTTATCCTTTTCGTTGGAACGCCATCAGAAGATCTGCAAGATCTACTATAACAATCCACTCCTAAGTGTTCATTTCGTATCAGCTCTCTAATATGCAATCGACAAGTTTGATGGGGTTAACTAGTGAGTGATCCATAGAGCAATTCTTCTTGTTTGTACCTTCATGTGCATATTCCCTTTCAAAATCAAGAATGTGGCATCTTTTGTTATCATCAGTCACATACATATTTGAGTAGTCATACTTTGGGTAACCATAATTCCATGTGTTAGGTGATGTTGACATATTTGAGTAGTCATATTCCCTCTTCTTTTTTTTTTGTTTTTGTTTACCAAGAAATGTATATACAAATCAGTAGTTGAAATAATGGTTTGGTAAACTCATTGATGAATATTAACCACTACGCCTATAATAGCTTCAACCAACCGCAAGACAATTGGGACATTGTAACCGACCACCACGTCGTTATGAAATCTGGAGTTCGGTGGGTGTTTGATAATCTAAATTGGGTGGCGATAGAAGTCAATAAACCTTTGATTAAGTGGAATTCCTTTTGATTTATGATCATACAAAGTAAAAAGGTGATTTCTTTAAGTGAGAGGACATCGAATTCTCAAAGAAATAAATTTCCTGAAAATCGACTCTAACTCTATCATCGTACTGGCTCGGCTACGCCGGGGGCTTTATGATCATAGTTTTACAGAGTAGTTGAACGATCAATTTTTATTTATGCTGTTTTTTTTATGTCGCCATCATAAGAATCTCCACTCCACCAAATCCGACCCCACGGGCTGGAGGCCGGATCCTCTGACCCGCTCGTCGGCGATCGCCGACGAGCTGTCCGATCAACGATCGGATATCATCGGCGGTCTCCGGCCACCATCCTGAACAAAATTATATCTTGGGGGGGCTTTATGATCATAGTTTTACAGAGTAGTTGAACGATCAATTTTTATTTATGCTGTTTTTTTTATGTCGCCGTCATAAGAATCTCCACTCCACCAAATCCTCCACTTTTTACTTTCCATTTCATTATTAATTCCATTATCACAGCGCTCCCTTTAAGCATGATCTTCTTCCCTTTTTTCTCGCCCTCATTCACCATGAATTCCTCCTCGGCGCCGCCTGCGCTGCTTTTAGCATTCCTCGCTCTCGCACTCGCTCTGTTCATCGAGCCGACTCTCTCCGACTCCGCCTACTCCCCGCCGGAATGCCCCTACCCCTGCCTGCCGCCGCCGACGTCGGTCGCCAACTACCCGCCCCCGCCACCTCCCTATGCCTGGAGCTACTACCCTCCGCCGCCGCCGCAGGATTCCGGCTACCCGTACTTGCCTCCGCCTCCCCCGCAGCCGTACAGCCTCCCTCCGCCGTACTACTCGCTGCCGACACCTCCGCCGCCGAACCCGATGCTCCCGTGGTTCCCTTTTTACGACAGGAATCCGCCGTCGGAGTCCGCCGCGGCAAGCCGCGACCCGATCTCCGGCGTTCCGTTACTCGCTCCGCTGTTATTACTCTCCGTTCTTCTTAGTGCGTAATTATTCGCCTGTTAATTCGCGCCTTAATTAGCTTCGTTTCCGTTCTTCATCAATAAATTTTCCGGCATGCATTTTTTTTTCCTTTTACGTTGTAAAAAGTTTGACGAAGGTATGCTAAATTAATCATTAATATTCTCAATTAAAAATGTATATTATTGTAATTTTTTTTATCGATGACAAACTCTCATGGGCCAGATTAATTATGGTTTGATTTCTTTTTCTTTCACAATATATCAAATTTGTGTACAGTAAAATGACGAAAACACCCCTGAATCGGATAGAAGGCCAACTAAACCGGAAAGGCAACGCTGAACAAACAAGAAGGAATTGACAGATCCAGCAAGATTGAAGTTTCTTGTGAAGTTCTACAAAAGCATTGCGACAGAATCGCCTCGTAATCGTCGATAACGAGTGAAAGCAATGGAATTCGACCTCGCTTCAATATAAAAGAAGATTTAATCAACAAATAAATGTCCAAACAAAAAGCCGCCAGAGTAAAGAAAAAGACTCTTATATGCCTTGAACACGTTCAGTGGAGGGAATAGCTGGTAATTGGGACGTCAACGTCCCCTTTGAAGGAATGGCTGGAAGTTATATTCCTGCTCGATCGTTTCATTGCACGTCACCCAATTGCATCCTCCACCAAAGAATTAGAGATCAGACCGGCGGCGGCGATGGCCGGTCGGATTCCGTGTCTGAAGGTCATCCACCTCCTGCTGCTGAGCTTCTTGACGGTTCCTCTCCTCTTGATGACTCTGCAAAGAACACGGATGGATCCTCTCTCCCTCTGTAAGTCGATTTGGCCTCGAATACACAGCGAATCCGTATGTCTGGTATGTTCACGTTTGGCCTTGAATTCCTTGTGCAAATTCGTACGCAGTGAATTTGCAGGCATCGACGAGAGAAAGTTTAAAGTTCAAAGTGCTTGAAGAGAGCACGAGGATCATCGACGAAGGCGGTAAGTATTCATGAGCTATAATATCGATCATCATAATAGATAGTTCTTGGTTTAAAAATTAGTTCTTTTGTTTTGGCATCTTAGATACGTTTTCTTGTTAAGAAAAAGCTGAAAACAGAACTAGCGAGTTAGTTTGGTAAGGCAGCAATTTGTTTGGCTGCACCTTGGCAGTTGGAGGCCCACAGATATGGACTGCGTGCTAATCTTATGTTGGACCAGGTAATCTGATAAATCTGAGATGATGGATTCAGTTCTACAAAAATTTCGTCATCAGGATAAATCGGGGAAAGCGCTCACGATGGTGATTTAGAAGTCCACGTCTAGGTATCAAATCATAAATATCTAAGATAGTGATTAGTCATCCTACCGCTACATTATACCCGAGAGCATGCTAATCTAGTTTATCGCATTGCAGTCAAGCTACTTCATTAATTTCTTATTAATTCTAGTCAAACATTATTAAAAGTCAATTTGGTGAACAGGGAAACCCATCGATGGGTGGGAGATGGGCTTCCCCACTAGAAAAGAAAGATTAGCATTGAATAGACTAGATAAAGTTTATTTGCAGGATGATAATAACACATTCTAGGGTTCAAATTTGATCCTTACCCTAGTGGTTGTTGGGCGATGTGATCGATCTAGTCTGAGAACGTCGATGAATGAACTAATGATAGTTGACTTTAGGTTCGACCAAGTCGTCACCCCTGGAACGATAGAGGCTGATGGAGAGATTAGTCAAAACTTGATCGGAAGAAAATAGGAAGAAGAGAGTTAGAATGACGGTCGGAATTCCTTGCGTAGCCACTCCGACGCTTAAGTCTCTTATGCAGGAGAATGAAGAAGAAGAATAGTAGATGTCTCTCGAAGCCAAGATTTGTGTACATGTACCTACGGAGGACGAATGACCCTTTATAGAAATATAGTTGTGCTCTCATGTTCTCCATATGTTCCGACATTCGCATGTATGCTACCCATGTTTTCTGAAATAAATGGCTATGTTGTTCGCCTCTTCTCAGATAAACAGTTGTGTTTCCCACGTTTCTTAGGGGGAAACGGCTATATTGTCCTTATCTTCCGTGAGTGACGACTCAACGTCCTATTTGTTAGAAGTCGGAGATGTTGATCTGGATCCGAAAAATCCAGAGTCGGGGATGTTCCAGAGTCGAGGGCGGCCCGAAATTGGAGAGCAGCTTTGTGTTGACTTGGAGCTAGTGACAATGTGAAACCCAGAGCGGCACCAAGTCAGGGATGACACGGAGCCGATTGTGGTTTTAAGTCGGGGATGACACGGAGCCAATTGTGACGTCGAGTCGGGGATGACTTGGAGTCGGGCATAATACAAAGTCTGATCCTCTATTGACTTTGATCACCACCTTAGCATGACCTCTGACTGTCATACCCCAGAGGCCCGTGCTCGCTCAAAAATTGAGCAACATCTCCTCTATACGATGGACAATCTGAAACTTATACATACACACATCTCAACACAACATGACACAGCCTCATTCGGCTGACATTTACATAATCATAAATAAAAGAAAATACCACAACCACGCAGTTAAACAATTTGCATAATAAATGATGAACATAAAAAAAACTCCGTAAACTAAATGCAGCATATTAAAATCCAGCGGAAGCAAATAAATACACGTCCGTAGAGAAACCAAATACAATCCAAAATGAAAACAAGACTAAAACGATGCCAATTCGATAAACTACAACAAAGGTCGGAAAACGATAAGAAAAAAAACTTGAACGGGGGACTGGCAGTTGGATCCTCTCCTGGCGGCACGAGACACAACTATTAACTACCTAAAATAAAAAAAACGAGGGGTGGTGAGTTCCGGGTGGAACTTTACGGGTATAAGAACAGATAAATATATGGTATATAAAGGGTAAAACAAACATATAAAAAACAAAGAATATACAGTCTCTGGAATAAAGAGGATAACCAAATCCATCTGTACCAATAAAACATACCTGAAAATCAATGTAATACGCAGGGACATGATCAAAAATCCCCATAATACCTCAATAGATTGCTAACACAGCCGTGCAGATCCAGATCATATAATAAATGTAAATCATAACGAATATGTATGTCAATCGAATACAGTAATCATAGCTCAAACAAATGCAACAAACACAATCAAATGCACAATACATAATATGCATATGATGTCATGACCTGCATTGTACACATACCAACCACCGCTGCATTGGGTAAGTTGAGTGGATAAGATATAAGTTCCAAAACCTGTGGCTATGCAAATACACAACAATACCTGTGCCCCTGAATGAAAAGTCGTAACACCTGTGGCTTTAAAAACCCCGAAATGCTTGTGGAGACTCCAAACACCTGGGGAGTATTAACTGTTTGCACACAACTCCAACTAAGCATAATACAATAGGAAAATATAACCGACAACCCATCTCAATCGTAAGGAGTTAGTGGTCGTCAGCATGCAAACAATGCTATGATGCATGCCACTAATATGCACAACCTCAATCAAACCAAAATCAAGCAAACAATACGATACGAAAAACACAATCAGCACCAAGGTAAATAAACATGCATTAATCTACTGTGTAGGGTTATTTAATGCAACCAAACCCTAGATAGGTCAAATGATTATTCTACAGTACACGCGTACACGCGGTACTCTTTAGATCAGAAGTCAAGAGATTGAGACTGTATAACTGAACATTTTAAAATTCTACTCAAAAGTCATGCACAGAATAAGTATCAAGCAGGAAAAGCAAGGAGAATAGATTTAAGGTAAAGCAACCTATTCAGAAAGCAAAACAACCATACATTTAAGGTAAACGAATCTATAGGAATCAAGTAAGAAGTACCCGCCTTCGAAATGTAGTGTATATCCAAAGGAAGCTCCAGTCCAAATAATCCGCAACTAACTAGCATCTGTATCAAGGACCAAGTTAAACTATTCATATATTTATAATTTAGCTAAAGTAACTATTAAACATATTTATGATTAAACATAATTACACCACCCCTTAATTAACCATTAACTCAACCTAGCTATTAGGTTAAACTTTTCCTCTATATATATATATATATATATATATATATTCCGAAAATTAAACTTTTCCTTAAAATTAAATTTTTCCTTAAATAATTTAAAATTAATCTATTTTACGTCCAATTATCCCCTCAAATATTTCTAAAATTCCAAAAAATTATTCCGAAATTTTCATAAAATTGTTTCCATTTTTAAACTATTATTTATGGTATTTTTTTACCGATATTTTACATTGACTTTCCCTTAACCATGCGGCATCCTCCGATTGCCTACCGTATCAGTGACGCTTGCACTTTCATAAAAGATAGATCCGCTACCTTGACAACCCTCTAGAGTTGGTCCTATGAGTATGGAGAAAGGTAAATTCGGATACACAAATGGAAGGTGCATTGTGGCGTAGAAAATACAGATGGTTAATTCTTAGATATCCATCCCTGATTAGTATCTTAGAAATATCACACGTCTATCATCTAGGCTTGCATTTTTGAATTTATATTAAAGGTCATCTTCAGAATTAGTTGGAAAAAGAAAAGATCTAAATTATATTTTAAAAAAATGATCCTTCACCAAATAAGAGTTGCAGAAGAGAATGATTGAGCTGAAACAGAGTTTTGGATTTCTGATTGTGCTTATCGAACTCATTTTACTCGCAGATGGCGAAATGGCGGGGAAAGCAATTGCTTTGAGAACAGAAACAGCTGCAGGAAGTAATTGGAAACTTCTAATTAAATTGGAGAAATGGTAAAAATTAAAAGGGCATTTTAAAAATTAAGGAATTGATAAATAATGCAGACGAGGAAACCGCACTGCATCCTCTGATCCAAGAACAGAGCAACAACGACACGGAAGTCAACACGGAAGATCCTGCGGCGAACGGAGAACTAGAGCAGCATCCTTCTGTAGCGGGTCAGATTGTGATCATCCCGATCGTGCTCGTTTTTTGTTCGGGAATCTGTTGCAAATCAGATTGTGTTTTTGTTTTTCACGTCGCAGATGATACGGTTTCGACGACGACGATCGCCTGCGATTTCTCTCAACGCCGGACGGACACGTGCGTGCTGCACGGCGACGTCAGAATCCTCCCCTCCTCCTCCTCCGTCGTGCTCGTCACGACGCCGCGCGACACCCTGCCGGAGAACGCCGCGTACTCCCTCCGCCCCTACGCTCGCAAGTGGGAAACGCCGGTCATGGAACTGATCCGGCCGATCTCCATCGCCGCCGTCCCGCCGCCCAGGAATGCGGCGTCCACCACGCCGTCCCCGTCGTGGTCTTCTCCACCGGAGGCTTCGCCGGAAAGAACTTCTTCCATGATTTCTCCGACGTCCTCATCCCCCTCTTCGTCACCTCCTTCCACTACCGCGGCCGCGTCCAGTTCCTGATCACCAATTTCAACCGGCGCTGGGTCGGCAAGTACGCCGCGATCCTGAGCCGCATGTCCGACTACGAGCCCATCAACCTCGACGGCGACGAGAGGGTGCACTGCTCCGGGAAGGCCCACGTCGGGCTGATGAGCCACAGCGAGCTGGTCATCGACCCGGCGAGGACGCCGGGCAACTACTCCATGGCGGACTTCAGGGAGCTCCTGCGGTCGAGCCTGTCGCTGAAGAGGCGATCGATCGGAGAGGGGAAGAACGATCACTCGAAGCCGAGGTTGCTGCTCATGCTCCGGAAAGGCTCGCGAGAGTTGACCAACAAACGGGAGGTCGTCGCGTTGACTCGGAAATTGGGGTTCAAGGTGATCGTCGCGGGGCCGGAGCAGACTAAGAACCTGTCGCGCTTCGCCGGCGTGGTGAACTCCTGCGCCGTGATGATGGGGGTCCACGGGGCGGGGTTGACCAACATGATCTTTCTTCCGGCGAAGGCCACGCTGGTGCAGATCATCCCGTGGGGCGGGCTGCGGTATGCCTGCAACCACGACTACGGCGATCCGACGGCGGCGATGGGGATCAAGTACTTGGAGTACGAGGTGGGGAGGGAGGAGAGCTCGCTGGTGAAGCAGTATCCGAGGGATCACCCGGTGTTCACGGATCCGGAGTCGGTGCACCGGCAGGGATGGAACGCGATTTGGGCGGTGTTCCTCAACAGGCAGAGCATCAAGCTGGACGTGAGGAGGTTCAAGGGGGTGTTGCAGGAGGCCATGCGATCTCTTCTTCCTCCATGATATATATACAAATTGAGTGGGAAATTGGTTGGAATATTTCATTTGATTGAAAATAAGTTTATAGAAATATCTTGTTTGTGAAATTTCGATTAATCAAAATATTTTAAAATGTCATTTACATATAAATATATTAATAAGTTTATAGAAGCAGGTATTATATATATATATATATATATATATATATATATATATATATATATATATATATATATATATATATATATATATATATACACGAATTTGATCTCCTGTAGACGATTCCTACGGACCATGTGCAGACAACGCCCTCCTTCCCCCGTGACCGATAAGGCAGTGGCCTGATAGGCCAACAGGGGCTCGGGAGGCGCACCCCGACGGGTTCACCATACCTTCTAGGGTATAGTTTTGTTCAAGGTGGCGGCCGAAGGCCGCCGGTGGTGTTCGATCGTTGATTGGAGGACTCGCCGGTCATCGTCGGTGAGTTGGGAGGCGTACCCGACAGGTTCACCGTACCCCCTAGGGTTCACCGTACCACCTAGGGTATAGTTTTGTTCGGGGCGGCGGCCGAAAGTCGCCGGTTGTGTCCGATCGACGATCGGAGGACTCGCCGGCCATCGTCGGTGAGTTGGGACACGGGCGCGCAACGTCTGCCACGCATCCGTGACCGATCAGGGAAGTCCCTGATCGGTCACGTAGCCGGGTCCGCACACGGTCCGCATGTTGTGGTCCGCAGGTGATCAAAACTCATATATATATATATATATATATACTTGCTTCGGCGAGGGAGGAGGCGGGTCAGATCGACGCAGGCAGCGACAAGGAGGGAGGCGTGATCTCTGGTTTGGTTTTGCAGGTTAGGCTTCTGCGATTTGGAAGAACGAGAGAGAGAGAGACGCGAGAGAGGGAGGCGGGGGATTGGCGCAGGCGGCAACGCAGGTTAGGGTTGGGACGCGAGAGAGGGAGGACTAGCGGGAGAGGAGTGGGATCGCGAAAATAAAAACACGCGATTTTTTTTCCTCCTTACGCGTTCGTTGCCACGCAGGCTTTGTCCGTAGGCGGTCCGCAGGAGCTGTCCGCAGCTGAACGCTATTATATATATATATATATATATATATATATATATATATATGATAATAGTATAAATTTAAATTAACTAGTAATTTAACTATAGAGTAATGATTGGGACAGTGAATTTGGGACAGTGAATGGGACAGTGAATGACGTACAATTAATGTGTACACGTCCGATTGCCGATCGGACACCACCGATGGCCTCTGATTATCGTCCTGAATCAAACTATACCTTCGAAGGGCGGTGAACTCGTCAGGATCGCCGGCAACAGTGAACCTATCGAAATCGACGGTCAATGATGCGAGATCGCAATTACGGCGATCCCCGACGGGTTCACCGTGCCCCCTAGGGTATAGTTTGGTTCGGGCGGTGGCCGAAGGCCGCCAGTAATGTCCGATCGACGATCGGACGTGTACACAATAATTGTCACGTCATTCACTGTCTCATTCACTGTCCCAAATTTACTGTCCTATCATTACTCTTTAACTATAATTCTAGTATAATGAGACTCAATAATATTAATATAAGACACAATGATAACACATTAAGTAAATCGGTCTTCTATCAAATTTGTATGTAATTGTTGGATGTTGCAAGAGTAATAAAAATTAATTCACTTTTCTTGATTAGATGAGATCTAAAAGATAGATACAAGTAACTAAGGTAGATATTATAATTCAGTGGCAATTATTGCCTTTGTAGTTTTTTCATTGGTCTGTTGATTTTTAGATTACTTGGTGTATATTTTGTAAGTTGCATGAATAAATATGTCTAAATGAAGTAAATTGAATGGTTAATTATATAGATTATATTAAAAAGAATTTCGATTGATTGCTTATTTAGCACATTTCAAATTATCTTTGCATTCTAATTAGAGAAGATGACTTAATTATGTATTAACTAAACAAGGGATTAGTTCCTAGACTCATGATTCATTTTCTGAAATCTATTGTCATTTATTTCAATGAAGTACATATCACTTAAGATGATGATATTTTGTATTATCAGACAATAGCACCCGAGCTTCTATACCTTACATAGTAGTAAAAGTTTGAATTAGTCGGGTTGATAAAATGGTCTCGTAACTTAGTGGGCAAATGTGGCTATGACTCAAGCCTAGTTTGAATTAACCATATCATAAATTTTATTCTCATTAGGATACAATGTATATGAATAAGACTTGGATGTACCATAAGATAGACAATGGATTCATCAGTCAAGAATGTTTTTGTTGTGGTTGAAGATTTTGTGAACTTCTCAAATTTCATCCTGAATGTTTGAATGGTGCCAAATTAAGTGTTCATGTAATAAGCGCAGATATAGAAATACAGTTTTCTATGATAATGATAGAGCACGCAAGCGCGCACGCACACGCACACACGCACGCACGCGCACGCGCGCGCGCGCACACACAGGTATGAGTTTGTTCCAAATTATTACAACTGGTATTGTCATGGAGAGTCATATGAATTTGAACCCGTTGGACCTTCCGTTAGAGCTGTCAAACGGGTCAACCCGTGGCGGGGCAGGGCGGCCCATAGCGGGTCGGCAATTTGACGGGGTGGGGGCGGGTCGACCCGTCATCTAGGCGGGCTGGGAAATCCCCAACCCAACCCAATCCAAGGCGGGTCGCGGGTTAGGCGGGCCAACCCGCGGGCCCATCAAAATATTTTTTTAAAATTTAAAAAAGTAAAAAAATCATATATTTAGGCTTCATCAATATAATATATCAAAAAATATTTTTTTTAAATATAAATGGATACAAACGAATACTCATGTGATGAAAAGTATTATTTTTTATTTCAAAATTATAACAAAGAAAGATAATAAATTGTCATAAAACTTTACTAACATGTGATTCTCAACCGGCGGGCCAACCCAAGCCCGTCGCGGACCGACCCGTGCGGGTCGCGGGCCTAGGCGGGTTGGCCCGCGGTGGGCTTTGGTTATTTAAATTCTAACCCAACCCGCTTAAATTGGTTAGCGGGGCGGGCCAACCCGACGGGCCCAACCCAAATTGACAGCTCTACCTTCCGTTGCTTCATCATCCTACCCGATTGCTCCAGAAACATCATCTAGGCCTGTGAATGCAATGTAACCAATGGTTGATAATGCAATGAATGCATTTGATCAGTTGAATATAGATGAAACACCTACGCCTAAAGTTCAGAAAATGTATGATATGCTGAAGGCTAGCAAAAGAGAATTATGGGAAGAGATTCCTTCTGGTTATTCTAAATTATCTACTACTGGAAGATTATTGAATATGAAGGTCGAACAATATTTCTCTGAATGATTTATGATAACATGTGTCAATTGATGTCAGAGTTGCTTCTCGCAGATAATTACATGACTGATAGTTTCTACAATACAAAGAAATTGATTAGAAACTTGGGTTTGGCAAATACATTATTATATCAATAATTGCATGATCTTTTGGAATGAACATAGCGAACTGATGGAATGTAAAATGTGTAATCACCCTCGTTATAAGCATAGTAATCGTATCGCTGGGAAGAAGAAAAATATTTCCTATAAAATCATGTATTACTTCCCATTAACTGCTAAGCTCCAACGCTTGTAAACATCTACCACAACAACAAGCCACATGAGTTGGCATCAAAACTATGTACACGAACGAGATATAAAATGTCATCCTTGTGATTTTCCTCTATGGAACCACGTAATGTGAGACTTAGACTTGTACTTTTTGCATAATAATTTCAACCATTTGGAAGTTATGAACAGCAATACTCATTTTAACCAAATTTATATTAACACTATATAACTTACCTCTATAGATGTGCATTAAATATGAATTCATGTTTCTTACCGTACTAATTCTAGGTTCTCAGAATCCAAAGACAAATAGATGTTTTTTTTACAATGCATAAAGACTTAATTTGTAATTTGCATGGAAGTAAATATATAATTTTTATATATTCCAGTACTTAATTTGTATTTTTTTTTTAATCACACATTTCTAATGTATGATAATTTTCTAACAGTTTTCCCCTATATGGTCTCCATGTCTCATCATTCATAACAAAGACATTCAGAGAACGATTGTCCTCGGCTACTATTACATAGGGTTACGTGGAGAAGCATACGAAACTTTTTATTGTTGAGGCAATCTATGGTCTGTGGGACCATGCATTTTAATGTTTTGGCAAAAGGTTTAAGTTATATATGTCTTTGTATTTGATATGTGTATTTGAGTATGCATGTTTGTAGGATACATATATGACTCAACTTGATAGCTTCGAGTCTGGTGAAGGATGGAGTATCCGAGGGACCGTGGACAAGGCAGTAACAATGAGTCGAGGGAAGCACCCTTCGAGGCATATGCGAAGTATGACATTGGATGAGCTGAGGGCTTGTATGCATTCGAGGGACGAGAGTCAAAGTGAAGAAGGCTTGAATGTAATAGGTTAAGGCTGCAATGAAGAGTCAAGTGAGTCATGAGGGATTGTGGACCCAACAACAAGGACTGAGGCCGAAATAAGCTCCAGAAGGCAAGACATGAAGGATGGAGAGGCATCTGAGGAACACGAAGCTGATGGAGGAGGCTAGAAAGCTAGATCTAGGTTAGTCAGGCGAGGGCGAGTGATGAGTGAATGTACTTGTGGTTGAAACCCTAGGTTTAAAATTTTATTAGTTGATTGGTATATGATCAGTCGACTGGTTGAGGCCTCAGAAAGATCAGTCGATTGATCCTTCTGTGCAGTCGACTGGTAGGGGCTGAATTTGAACGTTGGGTTGTAATGTTTAAATTCGACAACTGTTAGTTGACTGATGTTGGCACCAGTCGACTGGTAACGGTTTTATCAGCAAACGAGTTCTATTTAAGAGAACTCGATTTGCTCGAGCAAGGTTGACGAAATAGATGTGGTAAACCCCTATTAGTAGTCTACCAAGCTCTTGTGTGCATGTGCAGTGTTGTGGCAAGATTTCTCCATCCACAAGGAGCTACACGATCTATTTGAAGATTTTTCAGGGACTAATTCACCGACGGATAAGGATCGTCCACCTTATGGACGACCATGGAGTAGGAGCGTTATCTCCGAACCACGTAAATCAGTTTATCTTTTCTTGTTAGTGTTTTAGTTAATTATATTTTCGCTTGCACATACTAACATTGTACGAAGAGAACTAACGATTTGGGGGCAACATCTATTCAACCCATATAGACGTCATCCGATCCTTTACACTTATTACGGAGAATTTTTGGTAAGTTTTTTGAATATAAAAATCTATTTCTAGTACAAATTAACATGATACTAAATCTCAATTTTTTATTTTTTTTTATGGAAGAGATATGTTTGGGAGGAGGGCCAAGAGACGAGTTTAAGAAAACTTGGAACGACTATTGCTCCAAATTGCATAGGGACATATTATACAGGTGGAGGAAGAGGGAAATTAGGCCTTCTGAGGTCCCTAAGGCAGTTTGGCTGGCTTGGAGAGTCGTTTGGGAAATCCAGCATTGGCAAGATAATGCTGCGATTGCTCGAGCCAATCGCAACTCAAAGCTTGTTGGGCCCAGCACCGGATCCATAAAGCATAATGTTGGATCTTGTTCCATTGTCGAGCATGCTTCTAATTTGGTAAGTTTTTAATTAAGTTATAATAAAATTAATGTTGGATCTCGTTTCATTTGTATTTGCTTGTTGTTTTGTGTAGTTCTTTGTGAGCTTGTATGAGGCTTCTTTGCCTCCATGAAGGAGACGTTCATAGTACATATGACTGTGAGGAGAACAAATCATTAGATTAGTGTCCTCAAAGAGGTAGATACCAAGTAAATAAGAAGATGTTAGCATTCCACAAGTTCTTCACTGTAACAAATCTACAATGAGCAAAGATAAAAATTAATCACCCCCTCGAGCTCTCCTATTGGTCCTAACAGACCACCTTATACGGCCTTGGCTCTTAGGTCAAAGTTGTCTATGACCGGATTAGAGCTCTAGGGATTAAGGGGTGTCCAAGTTCCGCCTCCTCATCTAGTAAAGTACGTCAATTGCGATAGGATAATAATGATCTACGAACTCGACTCACGTCATTAGAGACGACGATAGTCGAGAGGGACGTAGAGGTGCAGGAGCGCTAGACTCATACTAAGGAGATACTACATCAGATGCAAGCTTTTGCAACAACGTTATCTTCACTTTCACAGATGACCCCCTCCAATCGTTTGGAATATCAGGAAACTCAGGAACCTGAGAATTTCCCTGCTAAGTAGATCTTTTAGAAGTATGTTATTCTCAAAATATTGCTATCTATTTTTTTATTATATACATCGCTAAATGTATTATACTTTTCATTTTCAATTACAGATTTTTGTATTTTTTGAGAGTCATATTCAAACATTCTCTTGGTTGAAAGGTATGTATTTTGTAGGACCGTTGCACTTAGGGAGGGGGGCGGGGGTTGAATCGCGTATCTTTTTAAAACCGTCGCTTTTTCGAACTCAAATAAAGCAAGCGAGTACAATAGAAAGTAACGAAAAAACATACACAGAAAAATAACACGGTTGGCTTTTACTTGCTTCAAACCTTTTGACGACTCCTACTACAAGACCCAAGTTTCTTAGACCTTTCTGATGGGCAATGCACTAATACCCTCTACTAGTAAACTCCCAGTAGAGTGATCGAGTACAAGAGATGAGGAAGTGTAACAACCCTACACTCCCCTTTTTCAAATTAAGTATAAGTAAATAAACAGTATTTCGTTACCCAACACTATAGATGATCTTTGTCGGCTTGTGTGTTGGCATCAGTCTTCCAGTAGAAGTCGAGCATAGTCGTGTCGAAGCGGGGCCGCAACAGGACGACGGGGATGAGCGTGTAATCTTTGAATGATGAAGAAGAGGTTATGTACCTAGTTCTCGGTCAAGACACCCTTATAAAGGGTATCTAAGGCGCCTCAGTTCCCAACTGAGACGTCTTAGATTAATCAAATTTGATCTAGATCTGAAGTCGTTGTTGTTGTTGCTCATCCTTTGGAAGACGTCTTAGATCCCAAGTGAGGCGTCTCAGTTCTGAACTAAGGCATCTCGGATTTGAACTGAGGTGCCTCAGCTCGCTGAAATCCCATCTTCAGTACAGACTTCACGAAGTCGCACTCATCCACCTGAGACACCTCCATGTCAAATTGAAGCGCCTCGGGTACTATTTATCGAGGAAGCTTTTGCAGAAAAATTCCTGCAAAACTACGTTAGTCTAAAAAACAAGTATACCATGCAAAACAAGGTTAGTAAACATACAACATGGACTAAATGACATGAGTATTAAATAGACTCTATTTTTCTAAGACCAGGATCTAGTTAGAGACCTCAACTTAGAGACCTAAAATGGTTTTAAGTTGGACCACGTCTAAAGTCCCCAACTGGGACTCGTCTTACTGGAATTCGCTCCTCTAGTGACTTACCTCACTTATCTTGTGTAGATGTACTCAACTCCTTAACTCGCCAGGACTTTTGCCGAGTTTTCACCAACTAGGACTTTGGCCGATGACAGCCTCTCGGGTCCATTTGGACTTTTACCAAGACTCCACCACTTTGAACTTTTGCCAGAACTCTACCACCCTGGACTTTGGCCAACAGACAATCCTTCGGGCCTAACTCGATTTTTGTCAAGACTCCACCACCTTGGACTTTAGCCTAGAGATAGTTCTTAAGTCTTTCAATTCTGCACACTCGGTAACAAGGTTAGAAAATAATATACTAACTTTAATTCTTTTGTCATATATCAAAATCCAGATTTTTACCGTTAGTGCAAACTGCACTAACATATTTTTGGATATTTTATGGATCGCTAAATGTTCCCTAATTTTTTTATAATTAACGATAAATAGTTTATGTCTTTTTATAAATATTTGTAATTGTATTTAACTTCTACTTTTATTGGCAACTAATCAAATAATCTTTCATTAGATTTGAAGTTGATTTTGATCAATTTTTAATTAGGATGTCTTGTATTAAATTCTCTTTTGTATTGATAATTACTATCGATTTTAATTCTTCTAGTTATTGTATTTGGACATAACTTTCTATATTTTAGTTTATATGATTACTGTTACGGTGTGTGGAATGTTTGTTGTATGCGTGGAATGATTTTTATATATTATATGTATTGATATAAATATAAATATGGGAAATGGAAAAACAAAAGATTTTGGAAAAATTATATCGCAACTCATCGGTGGATTTTTTTTCATCATGGATGTTAATTATCCGCCACTAATAATAATGAAATACTAACATTTCCATTACTTGTAACGATAAAAACTTAAATATCTGTCGCTATGTTACGATACAAACGAGGCCAATTTTATATCTTTTGGTATAAAATAGTAACGGGTACTTATGTTTCCGTCACTATTAACGACCAATACTTATCTATTCGATTGCTATTATTGATGGATTATTGACTTTTCTGTTTCTATTAACGATGAATATTGATATTCAATCGCTAATAATTAATTGACAAATCATTTTTTTTATAAATTAGCGACAGACTAATCAATATCCGTCGCTAATTTAGACCGGGTAAATAGTGTTTTATTCGATTGCTAACGATGGTTGTTTGTTTCTTGTCGTTGTATATCAGTGACGGTACATTTTAACTATGGATATTAAATATCCGTGGTTAAGAATGATTAACTACGATAGATTTGTACACGACGGAATCTTTTTTTCTATCGCTCGTCAGTCGCGACACGGAATTCGTGTCGCTAAACACTAAAATTTTTGTAGTGGATGTTTGCCTCAAATGAGTTTGTACGTTGATAAGGAAAAAATGAAAGAAATATTCTAAAATTTAAAGATGTGAAATTATTTTTGAATTTCAACATAAAAATGGATTACAAGGAAAAAAAAATCGAAAACATTTATTTATTTACAAATATAATATATGCTAAAATAATCTACGGCCGAAATGCGTCCGGTCCGACAGCACTTGCGCCTGCGCCTAGGCCGTCAGATTCGCCGTACGCATGGCAATGCATCTGGCAATTAGTTATGTGACACGTAGGACCAAACTCGATCGATGGATCATTTCCAGAAAAAGGAAAAAAAATAGAATCTGACGACACGTGATCGCCCATCTCTAGAAACTGTTGACTTCGCTTGCATGCGATCGATCCCACAGATCCGTCGCTTAGATCACGTTCGAATCTTTTAAGATCTCTCTGAAAATTTTAGCATATTGTTTGCGGGTAGACGATGTACCTCGTAATCTAATCGAATCCATCCTGATTAATTAATAGTTTATGACATGTGATTTCTAGTCGCCGGCGGGAGAACGGGGCTTCACCTCCACCTTGCGATCCTTCTTTGAATAATACTTCATCCTCGCCTTGTTGTTATTCTCCGGCGGAGCTCTCCTCCTGTTGTTTTGGCGGCGGAAGGCGACGGCGAGCTCGGTGAAGGCCCTCAAGATGTACTTGTGGACGCTCCGGTCGTTGAGCTCCAGGTAGCAGAACAGGAGCTCCTCCATGAAGTCCCAATCCAGCGGCTGGCCGGCGCCCACCCCGTGGCGAGCCTCCACCATCTCCTGCATCGAGCGGCGGAAGTCCTCGTAGGGGTCCTTGGAGAACGTCGTCACCGCCACCCCGCCGCCCGGCAGCTCCTCCGCCGTCCTCTGAGACGAACGCGACGGCGGCGAGGTCGAGGTCGACCGCCGGCCGGCTCCGTCGCGGAGGGAGCTGGAGGAGCCGGCCGGCGACACGAAGAAGCGCTCCGAGGAGTGGAACCCGGTGGCCGGACGGGTGGCCGCCTCCTCCTCCTCTTCGTCGTCGTCGTCGTCGTGCCGGCGGGAACAGAGAGAGTTGAAATTCTCGTAGAGGAAACGATCGACGTCGGAGAGCGTGGCGGCAGGGTCGACGCCTCCGCAGCCGCCGCCTCTGTCGTCGTCGTCTGGGTGGCGATCGCGGTCGACGGCGAAGGAAGGGGTTTTGGGATACTTACATGCCGAGAGAATCCAACTGGTGGCCGAGGCGGCGGCGGCGGCGGCGGGACGACCCGCCGGCGAACCCTGCATGCTGAGTTGAGATGGGACTTTCTTGATCTTGGAAAGGCAGATCCGGAGAGACTTTTGGAGCTTCTTCTTCTTCTTCCCCATCGATCTCTCCGAAATCGAAACGTTAATTACATGAGCTGAAGAAGAGAGAAGGCGATGCTGTTTCTTCGGAGAGAATTAATTATAACGATGGTTTGCTTAAAGGAGGCAAGCAAACGTTTGCACTTAATTAATCAGAGATATGCAAAACGGGCGATGAGTAAGGGGTGGGGGTTAGATTGGCACATTAAATTTTTTAAAAGTTGTAAAAAAAAAATATTGAATCGGGTAGCAAATGAATCTGGGATGATCCGTTCAGCCACACGGAAGTTTCTCATCGATCACTAGAATTAATTGGGAAGCGTTCGTGATGGACGATCTAGAAATCCAACGTCCCAGAATTCACGTCCCATTTGAAAAAAAAAATCTACAAATATAATGTCACCTTTTATACAACAACAATAATATAATGTAAAGAAAGCTTTTGATTCCAGACACCAACAACTGACAAAGAAGAAAATGAAAGCTCTCATTCCTCAACTTGTACAAGCCTTGTGCAATACATATAATATAACGTGGTACTTATAAAATGATGTTCACAGCCATGGCGACGAGCAGAGACGAGTAACCACAGACTTCACCGGCTTGTACTTCTCGACGGCATGTGTTCCTGCGTGAGATGGTTGACAAATGAGTCGTCAGACAACTGTCTCCATTATTGACGAAGTTTCCTAAGACCAAGGAAGAGCCAAGCCTCCAGGAATGCATGTCTGCTGAGCTCATGGGACAAAGAGAGTCAGAATCACACAAGAACCCAGCTCAACAATTTCGATGCTTAAATCAGTTTCTGATTAAGGAGGTGATGATGAAGAAAAACAAATAATGATTTCTCTCTCCTTGTTAATATGATGTTATATCCCAGTAGAGAAAGTGATGCATCATTATATCTTCGGCAATTTACCAAAGGGCGTACGTAACAATTGAAAATTATCAAAGGGCGTCCCATGATTTCTATTTTACCAAAGGACGCAGCCATTTAAGTGAACTTCCTATTATACCCTTGGCGCCACAAAATGTCTTTTCCATTTCCATTTTCGAGACATCCGAACCACTTTTGCAGTAAAATAATAATATGTGGTTCGGATGGCAAGGTAGTAGAATTTTTGGCCATTCTCTCTCTCACCGCAACAACGTAAATGGTATTGTTGAAGGAGGACATTGTGCGTGCCCTAGTTGTGTTTTAGTCGCTTGCTCATCCCTCGAATCCTTCCGCCCAACCAAAACCTAGGCTCCTATACAGGGAAGTGGTAGTGTGTGATCCTGAGGCGGCTTTAAGTGTTAACGTTGAAGTTGATACTGCTCGGCACTATAAAAGTAGGATTTAGGGTTTTTGAAGGGTTGATTTTCATCATAATGGCAGGAAAAAGGTCTGTGGGTGGTTCATCGTCTTCTTCATTGGCATTAATCACCAAGGTATGTTAGCGATAGACTTAGGTAAGAACAACATAGTTTGTGAAATTGTTTATACTTATTTTTGGTGAATAAATTTGTAATGTATAAAAACTGTAGGGTTCAGATGAGTTTGGGAAAAAATTACATTGGTGCAGTGTTTTAGGCCACTTTAAACATTTTGTTGAAGCATTTGAAATTTTAAATGATCAACACATTGCGAAGATCAAAGAGTCGTCCTTCAGTATTTTCTTGGACATTCAAGAATTGCAGCATATCCGGGGAATTTTGGTTAATATATTTGAAAGTTGGGATTCAACCTCGCAAGTTTTTAAATTCTCAGGTAATAGTTTTAATTATGAATTATAAACAATATCTATAGTAAGATAAAACTTGGATATAGTTGGCCTTAAATGATTGATATTTGATCAATTTAAATGAGTGAATTTAAGGTGAAATTCACTTCAGGCCCTCGGTAGGCCTGAAATGATTTTATTTCAGGCCTACCGAGGGCCTGAAGTGAATTGTGAATTTACTTCAGGCCCTCGGTAGGCCTGAAATGAATTCATTTCAGGCCCACGTTGGGTCTGAAATGAATTCATTTCAGGTCCACGTTGGGCCTGAATTCAATTCATTTCAGGCCCAATGTGGGCCTGAATGAAATCCTTTCAGGCCCAACGTAGGCCTGAAAAGAATTCATTTCAAGCCCAAAGTGAAATAAGTTGAAGACTATATTGTTGATGATAACTAAATATTTTAATTGTTTCAGGTGTACCGGTTGCGTTCACCAGACGAGATGTTGCTTTGGTACTGGGTATAGTAGACCGTGGAGTTTCAGTCCCTATTAATTCAACTAAAGCATCGGGTGACCTCTATCGTACTTACTTCTCAAAAGAAAAACAACCTACTAGAACAAGAATTGAGGACTTACTTAAACATTATTCTAAAAGTGTTGAACCAGAGGATGATGTGTTATTAGTTTGTAAATTATATATTTTGTATATATTTGTTTATGTTTTATTTTCGTCTAGTACATATAAGGTCCCTCTAGGGCTTGTAGATATAGTAGATGATTATGACAATCTTGATAGATTCAACTGGGTGGAAGCTATCCATAAATTTTTGTCTCCCCAATTACCTAAGATTGGGGAATTATTTTCATCAAGTCAGGGAAACCAGAGGACCACCAACCTCCCTTACGTAAAGGGATTTGCTGGGCTTTTGGCAGTGAGTAGAATTAACCTAAATTATATTTTATAATATTTTGCTGTCATTAATGTTATTGTCTGGAAAACTTTGTGTAAACATGGTTTTTGGAGCATGTACCCATTCAAAAACCATACAATGTTGAAGGACCCTGAATAAATAAGTGGAGGAATATTCCTTCGCATATTAGTAGGGTGAGAGACCTTGTCAACCAAATCAGGTCCGAAGAGGTAATTATTCTAAACTGTGATCTATGTTAGTTTGATATAGAGGCAGTAAAATTTGTGTACTTGGTAATTGACAGGTGATTGTTGAAATAATTCCTAACCTACATGAGAACACATTGTTTGAGAACCTTGAGATTGGGGATGACATTCCACGGGCAATGGAGACATCACAAGGACATGACACAGAAGATGTAAGGTCATGAGGTGAATGCATTCTTAAAGACACCCTAATCAAGGAGCTAACAGAGGAGAATATAAGTTTGCATGAAAGGGTTAAGGAATTAATTTCAATTATTGAAAAAAAGGGGATGGAGGGTCAAGAAAGCTATCCTGTAATCAGTCCTCTTTCTGATCCAGAATCTTGTAGAATAAGGAGAGGACGTGACCGAACTCGGTATGATTACAGGGATACTCCAATTGAGAGTCCAGTATGGCACCAGCTATTACATAAGGGGAAGCGGAGAAAGGAACAAATATCAAATGTCATGGACAAGGGAAAAAGGAAACTTAGTGAGGAGGATATGGATGAAGCAAGAGAAACCATTACTGTAATAGAAGTCATGTCTGAAGAAGATATAGAGGAGGAAAAAAGAAGGACCTCCGAACTATACAAAATGAGGCAACAAGACATTGATGTATGTGAGTTATTTTCATATAAATTACATCAAATTTATTGAATTTAGTCATTAATTAGTTTGGTCTAAATTGTATCGATGTAGTTTGTGAAGAAGCATTTTATGAAGTCGAAAAAGAAAAATCAAGATAAAGAAGTGACCTACATGATAAATAAATTGGAGAACCTAAAGTAAGTTATGAAACATAATTTAGTTAATATATTTGGGGCTTTAATATATAATCTTATCAATTAACTTGGCAGGTTGGCTAATGAATTTATCTAGGAGGATGTACCCTTTGCTTTGAAATTGCATTCATTCTTACAAATCCTCAATGGAGAGGTTTTTACAAAAGGCGAGGTCATTGATGCCTTCTGTAAAATATTATTTAGGGGAGCACCCATATTTGGTAGGTCATACAACAAGTCAATATATTGTTCAACCTTCTTCACTGTAAGTGATGTAAATTAGTATTAATTAATAGATTGTAGAAGACCTACTATTATGATGTGGTTATTAATAATTTTGATTTTGTAACTTTTTAGGATTCAATAAGATCGTCAAGAAAGTTTTCCCTGCAACAAGTGATGAAGACGGATATGATAGAACAAGAGTTTAGATATATTTTAATACCTTTGTGCAGTGATAATACACACTTTCACTTGTTGGCGGTGAATACAGAAGCAATGACTTTCATTCATTTAAATTCTCTTGCTAGTGGCCGTAAATATAAGCATGATTTTGACTCAGCCGTGAGCTACCTACCTTTATTCATATATGTTCATCATTTGGTAAAAAATGTCATTGAAATTCATGATATATTTGACGGGTAAAAGAACTTAAACAATATACTTGCGAGGAACTTACGGCTATTCATCCATATCTACAAAGTCATCATCCCTTAGACAAATGGCCCTCCGTCAGACAAAAATGTCGGAAGAGTTTGAAAATTTTAAAATCATCAAAGTATTTTATTACCCCACTTATTGATATCAGAAATACTGTTTGTTATTTTCAACGTGGACTGTGTCTTCTTTGTTATGCAATACGTTCAATGTCTCCTATACGATGAGAAGATGGATTTCAAACAAGGAGATATGACGAAAATGAGATTTGATCTGACAGTAAATATTATGGGAGACATGTATTGTAAAACATGAGACTGTCAATCTCTTGAAGTAATGTTGTAAAAAAATATCCTTTGCTGGTAATTCAGCTCTATTTGTATAGAAATTGTGTAATTTGTATGAATAGAATTTATTGTCCAGAAAAACAAAATAATTGTGTGATGTTGATTCATATCGAGTTGATGCAATATAGTGTACCAACTGATACGGTAAGAAAACATAACTCATAATGATTTGGACTAAGTTTGCACACCAGAAATAACATCTCTTTGGTTAACTCTAACTACTGATATATTTTCAATGTATCGAAGGTCCATCAGTGGGTTTCTGATACATAATTTGAAAATATGACTTAATGGTCTCGAAGGAATTAAAAATTGGTATGCATTGTGTATTGACTTAGTAAGCTGGATTATCTCTACCATAAATTTAAAAAACTTGTTTCAAATTCTAAAAATTAATAATTAAATAAAATTACAGGATTTGGTCACAACATGTAGATAAATATAGAATATTAATCTATAAATCATTATTTTATTTAATGGGCAAGGTGAGCATGAACATAACTTTTCAGGCCCACGGTGGGCCTGAAATGATTCATTTCAGGCCCACGTCGGGTCTGAAATAAAAACATTTCAGGCCCAAGGAGGGCCTGAAATAAAAACTTTCAGGCCCAAGGTGGGCCTGAAATCACTTCAATTCAGGCCCAGTGTGGGCCTGAATAGCTCCATTTCAGGCCCAGGGTGGGCCTGAAATCAAGTGATTTCAGGCCCACCGTGTGCCTCAACTGGGAAAATTTTAGGGTCTCCGTTAACCATAAAATACTTTTGATTTAAGTTGGTGGATAATAAATTTGTAGTTGTATAGGTGTAATACGTTTATAGAACATAACTCATAAATATTGGTACTTAGTGTGCACATAAAAACCCACTGATATACCTAAAAACCTCCTATTGCAAACTACTGCTATAGCATTGGTGATACAGGAAGATTAGAGGTATGGGCACCCAAAATCTCATCTCCTAGCTCAACCCTATCTACTGATATAGGGTTTTCAGAATTCCAGATATGGGAGGTCCATAAGTGAGTTTTGCTCAAAACTCACTGATATACCTAAACCACTCCTATAGCAATGGTGATACAGCAAGATTAGAGGTTTGGCCACCCAAAATCTCATCTCCTAGCTCAACCCTATCTACTGATATAGGTTTCTTAGAATTCCAGATATGGGAGGTCCATAAGTGAGTTTTGCTCAAAACTCACTGATATACCTAAATCACTCCTATAACAATGGTGATACAGCAAGATTAGAGGTTTGACCACCCAAAATCTCATCTCCTAGCTCAACTCTTTCTACTGATATAGGTTTCTCAGAATTCCAGATATGGGAGGTCCATCAGTGAGTTTTGCTCAAAACTTACTGATATACCTAAACCACTCCTATAGCAATGGTGATACAGCAAGATTAGAGGTTTGGCCACCCAAAATCTCATCTCCTAGCTCAACCCTACCTACTGATATAGGTTTCTCAGAATTCCAGATATGGGAGGTCCATCAGTGAGTTTTGCTCAAAACTCACTGATATACCTAAATCACTACTATAGCAATGGTGATACAGCAAGATTAGAGGTTTGGTCACCCAAAATCTCATCTCCTAGCTCAACCCTATCTACTGATATAGGTTTCTCAGAATTCCAGATATGGGAGGTCCATCAGTGAGTTTTGCTCAAAACTCACTGATATACCTAAATCACTCCTATAGCAATGGTGATACAGCAAGATTAGAGGTTTGACCACCCAAAATCTCATCTCCTAGCTCAACCCTATCTATTGATATAGGTTTCTCAGAATTCCAGATATGGGAGGTCCATCAGTGAGTTTTGCTCAAAACTCACTGATATACCTAAACCACTCCTATAGCAATGGTGATACAGCAAGATTAGAGGTATGACCACCCAAAATCTCATCTCCTAGCTCAACCCTATCTACTGATATAGGTTTCTCAGAATTCCAGATATGGGAGGTCCATAAGTGAGTTTTGCTCAAAACTCACTGATATACCTAAACCACTCCTATAGCAATGGTGATACAGCAAGATTAGAGGTTTGGTCACCTAAAATCTCATCTCCTAGCTCAACCCTATCTACTGATATAGGTTTCTCAGAATTCCAGATATGGGAGGTCCATCAGTGAGTTTTGCTCAATACTCACTGATATACCTAAACCACTCCTATAACAATGGTGATACAGCAAGATTAGAGGTTTGACCACCCAAAATCTCATCTCCTAGCTCAACCCTATCTACTGATATAGGTTTCTCAGAATTCTCAGAATTCCTGAAATCACTTCAAATCAGGCCCAGTATGGGCCTGAATAGCTCCATTTCAGGCCCAACTTGGGCCTGAAATAAATTTATTTCAAGCCCAGGGTGGGCCTGAAATCAAGTGACTTAGGCTCACTGTGTGCCTCAACGGAGAAAATTTCAGGGTATCTGTTAACCATAAAATCCTTCTGATTTAAGTTGGTGGATAATAAATTTGTAGTTGTATAGGTGTATAAATCTGACACAATCTTTCTGGCCTAACTGATACGTTTATAGAACATAACTCATAAATATTGGTACTTAGTGTGCACATAAAAACCGACTGAATCATTCCTAAAATCCTCATATTGCAAACTACTCCTATAGCATTGTGATATAGATTGATTAAAAGTTTGGACACCAAAATTTTCATCTCCTAGCTCAACAATCTCTATTAAAAGAGGGTTTTCAGAATTTTAGATATGGTAGGTCCATCAGTGAGTTTTGCTCAAAACTCACTGATACACCTAAACTACTGCTATATCAATGGTGATACAGCAAGATTAGAGGTTCGGACCCCAAAAATTTCATCTCCTAGCTCAACCCTCTCTACTGATATAGGGATTTCAGAATTTCAGATATAGTAGGTCCATCAGTGAGTTTTGCTCAAAACTCAATGATACACCTAAACTACTGCTATAGCAATGGTGATACAGCAAGATTAGAGGTTCGGACCCCAAAAATTTCATCTCCTCTCAACAATCTCTACTGATATAGGGTTTTCAGAATTTCAGATATGGTAGGTCCATCAGTGAGTTTTGCTCAAAACTCACTGATACACCTAAACTACTGCTATAGCAATGGTGATACAGCAAGAGTAGAGGTTCGGACACCAAAAATTTAATCTCCTAGCTCAACCCTCTCTACTGATATAGGGATTTCAGAATTTCAGATATGGTAGGTCCATCAGTGAGTTTTGCTCAAAACTCACTGATACACCTAAACTACTACTATAGTAATGGTGATACAGCAAGATTAGAGGTTCGGACCCTAAAAATTTCATCTCCTAGCTAAACCCTGTATACTGATATAGGGATTTCAGAATTTCAGATATGGTAGGTCCATCAGTGAGTTTTGCTCAAAACTCACTGATACACCTAAACTACTCCTATAATAATGGGGATACAGCAAGATTAGAGGTTCGGACCCCAAAAATTTCATCTCCTAGCTCATCCCTGTCTACTGATATAGGGATTTCAGAATTTTATATATGGTAGATCCATCAGTGAGTTTTGCTCAAAACTCACTGATATACCTAAACTACTTCTATATCAATGATGATACAGCAAGACTAGAGGTTCGGACTCCAAAAATTTCATCTCCTAGCTCAACCCTCTCTACTGATATAGAGATTTCAGAATTTCAGATATGGTTGAGCTAGGATCAACCATTTTATTTCAGGCCCACCGTGGGCCTGAAACATTTGATTCAGGCCCACCGTGGGCCTGAAATCACAGATATTTCAGGCCCACCTTGGGCCTGAATCATTTTATTTCAGGCCCACGTTGGGCCTGAAATAATTATATTTCAGGCCCACCGTGGGTCTGAATAACTCTTATTTCAGGCCCAGCGTCGTTCATCTATATGTGAATTTTATAGCCTTGAAAATTAAATATAAACACATAATCAATAAAATGCACATGATAAATCAGAACAGAGTTTTGATATATAATTGAAAGTTAGTTTGATTTTTATAAATAAAAATAGATATTACCTAAATTATATTTATAATACATATAAAGAAAAAAAGGCCGCCTAGGGCCTGGAATCATTTTATATCAGGCCCAGCAATCACTCAGCTGTATAGCGTCCCTTAGACCCTAGCGCTCAGGAATCGTCTTCTAGCTCCAGATTTGTTGCGATTTGAAGGTAGCATGCTTGTCTTCATTGGAGTACTTGTGGGCGACATCCTAGTCGTCGCACTAGTCGAATTGTACGTACCCTAATTTGTAGTTTGTGATTTCAGTTCTTGCTTTTCACTTAGGGCTAGCGATAGTTTTCAAGTAATTGACTGAATTTGAGCAGGTCCGTTTTATGAACGAATTCTAAGTGTCATTGTTTGTTTGTGTCAAATAATTGTTTGTTTGATGGTTGCTAAGTTCGGTATGGGTCAAAAAAGATCATCTTCAAAGAAAGCTGCTCCCACCAAATCTAAGAAACAGCAAGTCCCTGGGGGAAGTCATGGGAAAAAACATCTGCCACAATGAAAAATCAAATTGCCTACCGAGTATACAAGTTTTGCGAACAGAGGTCGAAGTAAACGAATGAACTGGAAAAGTAGCCTTTGCCATTTCAAAAATTTTATTGAATCTGTTCCACCCACACCAGCACAAGAACATTTGCTTCGAGAAACACCCTTTTCTTGGGTCCTCGACCTTCCTACTAGTTCTTGTGTAAGATCGCAGGTTCAGAACATGTTTGATAATTGGGATGAAGAAGAACAGAGCTTTGTATTACATGGGAAAAAACTCAATTTCACAACGGTTGATATATCAGTTATTCTAGGGCTACCTGACCATGGAGAGATAATCCAACTTGATTTGAATGAGGCCTCCAGCCCACTATACAAGGAGTATTTTGAAGATTCCAGTTGTTCTGCACGACATTTGGAGAAACTGCTAATAAAGTCTACATCCAATGACAAGTTGTACTGTCAGTTGTATATACTCTATTTTTTTGTACAGTGCTATTTTGTGCTAGTAGCAGCATACTTGCTATTCCTGCCCTGTCACTTATTGATTGCGTAGATGATTTTGACAATCTACCAAACTACAATTGGTGCAATACCGTGTACAATTTCATGGCTCCTCAGTTGGGAACCATTGGAAAGGAGGTGACATTGAGGCATAGACCACGTGTAGGTGATTCAACCCAACCGGCCAAGGCTCCCTTGCTCAAGGGATTTCCAAATATTTTGGCTATAAGTGTACATATACCTGCTAATATAATTTCCTGACTGATATTATTTACTGATTATAATGATGTTGCAGGTATGGGTTAATGAACATATTAGTATTGCTGCTCCTGAACATCCTCATAGATTGCCAAGAATACTTCGTTGGACTTGGCCTAAAGCCCATGTTGACACTATCAAGAGGATGATAGACCGTGTGCCCACAAATTTAATTATTGTTGATTTATTTCCGTTTGATATAGAGCATGATTTGGTACCTGACTACTGTCCTCCAACTCAACCACTTGAGGTAGAATGTGAGGTATTACAGCAGGCACCAGAAGGAAGCCAGGCAGCACAAGGAAGGCTACAGCCCTTACAAATGGAAGCCTGCAATATATGTATACAAAAACAAGAACAAATTGAAACCTTACAACAATAATTAAATGTAGCAATTAAAAGTTTGGAGGAAGCCAAAAGTGAGACGACATCAGCCATCAATGCCAAGGATCAAATTATTGATAAGAAAGAAACAATAATTGTAGAGAAGGAGTCCCAGCTGAAACAAAAAGATGACATCATTGTTGAAAAGGATAAAATAATTGTTGACAAAGATTCGCAGCTTAAACAACAAGAGGAGCTAAATGATAAAAGGATAGTTGTAAGAGAGGGTATCATACTTCAGTCTAACCAAAAAAATCAAATACTGCATGAACAATTGCAAAGCAAAGGGTCAGATGAAGGTGAGCCACTTGCCAAAAAAAGAAAAATAACTCAGGTCAGACAAACCTATCAGGCCAAAGGCAAGGGCAAACAAGTTGTTCAGGAGGAGACCCATCCAAAGCAGATCGTAAGAGGATGTTTATTTTTGTTAAAAATAACAATGCATTTCATGGTTGGATTTATAAGATGACAATAATGTCAATATTGGTTTTTTAGATCGGATTGTACATTTTTCATGATGCGGTATGCAGAAAGTCTAATTTTTCAAAGATCTATAGATTTTACCCAAAAGCAAATGAAAAAATATCGATTTCAGGTGGGCTATAAAATAATGAGAGACAAGTGCTGGAAGCTAAATCTGTAATTAGTGTTTTTGTTGGTACTATGTATATGTAATTGTCATCACAAACATTGTATATTTATAATTATACAATCCATGTACTCCTTTTCAAATCAATGAAACGTTGCTTCGGATCATTGTTTTTGTCTCATATATGATCTGTAATATGTAATTGTTGTGGAACCCATCATTAATATTGAACCTTGCTTTTGCTAGAATCATTTGAATTCAGTACCACTGTGGGCCTGAAACAAAAGCATTTTTGGGAACCCACTCAGGGCCTGAAACAAAATGATTCAGTTGTATAATGTAAGTTTAATGACAAACAATATATGTGATACTATAATGGAGCCCATTTTGATACTCCAATGGAGCATTGCTTTCGATCCTTTTTATTGTGTAATCTCTAATCTATAATCAGTCCTCTTGTCGATAGTATAAGTAATATTGAACCTTACTTTTCCTCTACCCTAATTTTAAATCACAGTCTACGTTGGGCCTGAAATGAGATTATTTCAGGCCTACGTTGGGCCTGAAAATTCTCATTTCAGGCCCACGCTGGGCCTGAAATGATATTATTTCAGGCTCAGCTTGGGCCTGAAATAATTCCATTATTGGGCCTGACACAATAATCTCATTTCAGATTTCAAATAATTCAATATTAGAATGATTAAATATTTTATATAAATATACATGTTGTAAAATTATTTTTAATATAAAACAAAAAGGAGAGTACCTACATAGACATTGCACCACAATTTAATTTCATCCACATCATTACCTCATATTTTCAGAATTTGGCACAGCAGGAGGTTTATTTCATGGACCTATGATATTTTGATTTCTCAAAACTCATTACCAGTAGTTAGAGTTTAGATAGCTAGGAGATGGTATTTTTGGTCTCCAAACATAGTCCTAATGATTATCAATTACGTGTTAATACAGTATCAGTTGGCACAGAACAATGAATCAACAAAGCAAACAAACAAAGGGTCTCAAATGACATATATTCACAAACCATAGGACTTCAAGACTTCAAGACCTGAAATAACATGATTGTGGGTTTCAAAATCCGAAAACTTCACAACTGCTCAATTCTACTTACATAAATTTACACAAGAAGAAATGTATCATAATATTAAATACTTCTTCAAGTGACAACATTAACAACAACTAGTTTTTGACAATACTATAGTTGTACAATATACAAAATATTTGTTGGATCGAGAGAAACGATAGAGGGGGGTGAATATCGTAAAACATTTTTTGGATGAAAATTAGAGCAAGTACGTAGCGGAATAAAGACAATCGCAAACACAGGTAGTTTTACTTGGTTCGGAGACTAGGTCGACTCCTACTCCAAGGCCCACAGTCGTTGACCGTTTTCTGCGAGCAATTCTATATGTGCGCAAAAACAGTTTACAAGAGTTGTACAATTGTAGTATAGTAAACTGAAAGAAAACAGCTCTTCGTTACCGACGTCCGGTGTAGATTATACTTCGGAGCAGATGGACGTCGTAGGCGCTTGAGTCGTGAGTGGAAGGTTCCCGGAGCAGAGCGCTTTGAGTTGAAGAGCAAGTTGGCGTTGGAAAAAGTGTTGTTCGAAGCCTTGGGGTCGAGGGCCTATTTATAGCCCCTGGGGGCGCCCGGGACGTCGGGGGCGCCCCCCCCCCCCCCCCCCCCCCACGTGTCGGTCGATCCAACTTTCACTCGGTCAGCTTCTGATCCCTTTAAACTCAGGATCAGGTCTTGACAGGGGCGCCTGCGACGCTGGGGGTGCCCGGGTTGACCGGGTCTCTTCTTATCCGTTGGCTTCGATGGGATCTGCTTCGTTAGCTTCACCTGGGGGCGCCCGGACCATCCAGGGCGCCCTGGAGCAGCGGGGGCGCCCGAGAGCACGGGGGCACCCTGCCCATGAGCTGCAGACGTAGTTCCTTTGCTTCAATTGTTTGTGTTCACCTTGGGGGCGCCCGGGACACTCCGGGCGCCCTACTCAGCCTTTGCCTCACTCCTTTGAGGTTCTCTGAGCTGCAGACACTTGTTCCTTCGGTCCTGCATCCAGGGTTAGTCCAAAACAACATAAAATAATAAAATGTTAGTTTATACAGCCTTAGTTGTCTTGGTTCTGACTTTGGGTCTCCAAAATGGAACCCTAGGTCGAACCGACGCCTACTGTTCCCTCGTCGGGGAACGCATCCTCACCTACTCCTCTCGGGAGAATTTACCTGATGCCAACCGACTCCTCTGGTTGGACTTTTGCCCAGCAGTCCTTCGCCAGGTGCCTAGCTTTCCTTCGCCAGGTCTTCAGTCCCAAGCTGTCCTTCGCCTGGTGCCTAGCAGTCCTTCGCTAGGTCTTTATATCCTGGCAGTCCTTCGCCAGGTGCCTAGCAGTCCTTCACTAGGGCTTTGTATCCTGGCAGTCCTTCGCCAGGTGCCTAGCAGTGCTTCGCTAGGACTTTTCCTGCACACTTGTGTAACATTGTTAGATCACCAATAATACTTAACTTTGAACCCTTTGCCAATATTAAAACAAGGTTCGATATGGTGCTTCCTGCACCAACAATCTCCCCGTTTTTGATTTATGGCAACACAATTCAAAGTTAAGTAAAAATTACAACAGTTTAAGCAAGAAGGTTAAGACAAATAAAACATAGCAATTCTGAACAGTCTAATACCAATGTAATTTGAACAGAAAAAATTTCCCATACTCCCCCTGAATCATTGTGTTATAAAATACTTAACTTAACACTTAACTTTGACCTTTCCTCCCCCTTTGACATATATCAAAAACAAACATGGGTGAACAAGGTAAAGTAAAAAAGTTTTTGCAACTCTAAATTTTGTTACAAAACTTTTACTTGGCTTTGCAAAAAGAATTTTACTTAGGCAAAATTTTGAAGCCAAATTTCCCTAACAAATGGTTCAACTTTGAGAATTGGGAGAAAATTTGTTTTAAAAAACATTGCTTGGAAATACTTTGTGTATTTTGAAAAACAAAATCTTTTAAAAAATTTCTAGACAAGTTTTTCACTAAAACAAACATTTGCCAAAATTTTAAAAAAATCTTTGCTCAGGCAAATTTACTAAGAAGAATTTTACTTAGAAAAAAACATGTACTTAAAAACATTTGAAACATTTAGACATACTTAAAAAATTTTGAAGCACTAGAAATACTTGAAAGCATTTGAAGTAGTTTGAAATTTTAACAGCACTTGGCACTTAAAAACAATTTGAAGTACTTAGAAATTTTTAAAGTACTTTTAAAAAAAATTCTAAGACCAATTTTAAAGCACTTAGAAATACTTAGCTTTTTGTGAAAACGAGATAAAAAGTTTCTCTCTCTTTTCTATTTCTCTCCCCCTTGGCCATATATCAATAAGGAGGTTTTGAAAGAAGATTTAAGAAAGAAATGTGTGTATCAGAGTTTATGAGCTTTGAAAATAAAAATACTTGTTATAATTCTGAAAGTATAGCAAGTGGCTTAAATTGTACCACTGAAAACTCCACTTTGAAAAGTATTGTGAATTTAAAAATATTTTGTATTTGTAGGCAAGTTTTTAAAAAATTCACGTACTTAGAATACCATTGCCTTAAAAAAGTATTAATACTTTTTGAAAACAGTACTTTTGAAAGATATTATGCAATTTTTGAAAAATATGCAAGTACTTTTTAAAAAAAATTGAGACTTTTTGGAAAGTCTAGGTATTGTTTTTGAAAACTATTAGACTTTAAAAAATATAAATAATTTCTGAAAAGCATTATGCATTTTGAAAACATAATATTTTACTTAACTAGGTTTCTTTTCCAGTCTGACACAATCCTAGAAAACCTTGTTGATATTTTCCTAAGTGTCCTGGAAATTTCTCCAACGCAAGTAAATATTATTTCAAAAATAATTTCATAGGCCATAAGAATTTTGAAAAATAAAATAATGGTATTTTGAAAGAAAAATTATTTAAGTTCTCAAAAAGATTTTAAACGTGCAGTGCATGAAAATATATAATTTTGAAAAAATGTTCAATAATTCTTTTAATTTAATCTCCCCCTAAGCTTGACCCAGTCCTAGGAAGCTTGTTGACTACAAGCGATCTTCCTCTAAGTTTTAGGGTTTGATTTAAATTATAAGAATTATCTAATAACTTCAAAACAAATAATTACCAAAAAAAACATTTCAGAAATTCTTCTTTTGACTCAAACTCCCCCTAAATTTGACACATCCTAGTTGTCCTTGTTGATCATGAAGTGGACCATCCTCTGTGTCTTTAGGGTTTATTAAAATCAAAAGAATAATTTTGAATAACCTTCTGAGTATGATAACTTTCAAGGAGATAAATTTTTTAAAACACAACTTGGAATGATAGCACAGTTTTCGAAAATCATGATGTTAATTTTTCAAAGAGATAGTAATATACGAGGGTTTTTGAGTCAACTTTTGAAAACCTTATTTTGATATGATAATAAGTTTTAGAGCATAAGGTTTTTGAAAAAAATCTGAATTTTTCGAAAAAGATTAAGAAGAACTCCCCCTGTATCCGACACAGTCTGACTTTTATCTAAGTTCCTTAAGGGATATCAGTGTTGACCAGGTTTGACTATGTGGACTAGGGTTGACTATTTTGACCAAGTTAATGACTAAATCAGAACAAGCCCTAGACTCTATTTATTGTGATATTTGACATAAAATTTAAAAAAAATGTTAGGAATGAAAAAGTAGGGTACAGTACAATAAATTAAAAATTAGAGGTAAGTTTGAATAACTTTTGCATACTTTTTTTATTTAAAAGGATAGTGAATCATGCTTTTAGGTCCTAGATGTCTCACCTAGTTCTACGTGGTCAAACATGTTAACCTTATGGGTTGTGTGAGACAAATATTTAATTTTAACAAAAAATGGTTAATTTTGAAATATTAAACCTAAGTTTAAAAGTTAAAATGATTTTTGAGGATTTTGAAATTAATTAAAATTTTAACTTTGAATTTTAAAAATTGTTAAGTTGAATTTTAAAAATAATTGATTGAGAATAATTAAGTTGAATTTGATTTGTACGGTTGATTGGGTTGGACTAAACTTTTAGGTTCTGAGCATCTCACCCATTTCTAAGTGACAAAATAGGATATCCTTAACTATTTTGTGAGATGCATATTTTAATAGAAAGATTTATTTTGAAAAGGTCATGATTAATTTTGAAAAGTTAAATTAATTTTTTTTTAAACCAAATTTAAATTTATTTTGAAAAGAGATATTTGAATCTAAAATTAACTGAAAATTTGTGTTAGATTCAAATTTAACAAAGAGTAAATTGAATATGAATTTCAAAAATTAGCTTCCAGGTCTTGGCGAGGCACAAGGCCTTCTTTGGCCGTAGCCTTATTGGATCATCAATTCTTTCCTAGACAAAGCCTTTTTGTGAAATTTCATCTTCAAAATTACTTTTTGGTAAATTCTGGTCTAACTAGTTTGGGTCTTAGATCGGTAGCTTCGGCTAGTTTCACCAGTCTAATGAGACCATGTAGTGTATACTTGACCTTATTAGAAAATGCTTCCCTAACGTACTATCATCTCACCTCCACCCAATACTATGTTGTTCAAGTTTCAGTTAAGTTGGTTCAGTCCTTAAACTAACCAATCCTAATTCAAAGCAAAAAAAAAAACAAAAACAAAATAAAAAGCAACACACAATTAAAGCAACCAAGACAAAAATGATCTAAGTTACATCATAATCGAAATAAAACTCTGGGTTTTTAAAATTAGCATGGTTGTGACTTAAGTTTTCTAACGTATTGACCTTAACTAATTTAAACGAGTTAATCATGTTATTCATGGTAAATATTGGATTTTTAAATACTGTAAATATACCTTTTGATTCCCGGTTGGGAATCTCCCCCTTGATTCTAGCCATCTCTCTTTTGCCTGATTGTTTCTTCGGCATTTTGTAGTGGTCGCGAGCCAACCAGACCAGTTTCCAAGGATCCCTTCCTTCGCCGTCAGATTCTGAGTCTGTGTCGGACTCAGGTACTGGTTGAGGTCTCTTTTGCATTTCTCTTGGAGTTTTCCCTGCAATGAAAATTATACCTTCCTCGACCATTATAGTATCAGTCTGATTATTTAATTGTAATTCAAAAGAAGATTCGAAATTGGTTACCATTTTTGTCTCAGTCAATTCGTCTTCTGACTGTGGCTTGAATTTGCAGTCAGGTATGGATTCTTTCTCATCTTCTGATCCGGAGTCAAAGTTCTCAATGCTGGAGCTCTCTTCGTGTAGATTGATTAGTTTATCCCAAATTTCTCTGGCACATCTGAATGGACCTACTACTTCGAGTTACTCCTTGGTTAGGCCACATTGTAGGATTGCAGTTGCCCTTGCATCGGTCTCGATTTGATTGAGGGTGTGTTCATCCAGTTTATCCCACTCGATTGATGACTGATCTTCTACGGGAAAAGAGAATCCCGTTTGGATGATCCGCCATATGTCCATGTGGGCCTTCAGAAGGGACTCCATTTGACATCTCCAAAACTTGAAGTTCTCGCCGGAGAATAGTGGTGGACGGGCACTGTTCCACTCATGGTTGACCATTTAGTTTAATCCTTGCACACAAAAGAAATAACAGAAATGTACCAAGACTTGGTCTTGGATTAGTAGTGCGGGAGAAGGGAAAAAAATAGCCCAAAATAAATGTTGCATGAATTTCGAGGCGAAATAATAATAAAATAATAAAAACAATTTATGATAAATTTTTGAAAATGTTGATTTTGTCAATTCTGATTAATGATGAAAAAGTAGGAATTTAATGTTTAGGAAAAAATTTGCTTAGCACTATTTTCGAGAAAAATATTAAAATAATAATTAAAAAAATTTATGACAAATTTTCAAAAATTGTTCGCTTTATCAATTCTGAGTTATGGTGAGAAAATAAGAATTCAAAATTGAAAAAGAAAAAGAAAAAGAAAAGAAAGATCGAGTGGTATTGCACCACCTCGATTAAAGAAAAAGAAAAGAAATAAAATAAAAAAATTCGTAAATCCGAAAAAACTTTCAAACTGGTGGTTGCACCAAGTTTGAACTACCCCACTCTGATACCACTTGTTGGATCGAGAGAAATGATAGAGGGGGGGTGAATATCGTAAAACGTTTTTCGGATGAAAACTAGAGCAAGTACGCAGCGGAATAAAGACAATCGCAAACACAGGTAGTTTTACTTGGTTCGGAGCCTAGGTCGACTCCTACTCCAAGGCCCACGGTCGTTGACCGTTTTCTGCGAGCAATTCTATATGTGCGCAAAATCAGTTTACAAGAGTTGTACAATTGTAGTATAGTAAACTGAAAGAAAACAGCTCTTCGTTACCGACGTCCGGTGTAGATTATACTTCGGAGGAGATGGTCGTCGTAGGCGCTTGAGTCGTGAGTGGAAGGTTCCCGGAGCAGAGCGCTTTGAGTCGAAGAGCAAGTTGGCGTTGGAAAGAGTGTTGTTCGAAGCCTTGGGGTCGAGGGCCTATTTATAGCCCATGGGGGCGCCCGGGACGTCGGGGGCGCCCCCCCCACGTGTCGGTCGATCCGACTTTCACTCGGTCAGCTTCTAATCCCTTCAAACTCGGGATCAGATCTTGACGGGGGCGCCCGCGACGCTGGGGGCGCCCGGGTTGACCGGGTCTCTTCTTATCCGTTGGCTTCGATGGGATCTACTTCGTTAGCTTCACCTGGGGGCACCCTGGAGCAGCGGGGGCGCCCGGGAGCACAGGGGTGCCCTGCCCATGAGCTGCAGACACAGTTCCTTTGCTTCAACTGTTTGTGTTCACCTTGGGGCGCCCGGGACACTCCGGGCGCCCTACTCAGCCTTTGCCTCACTCCTTTGAGGCTCTCTGAGCTGCAGACACTCGTTTCTTCGGTCCTGCATCCAGGGTTAGTCCAAAACAACATAAAACAATAAGATGTTAGTTTATACAACCTTAGCTGTCTTGGTTCTGACTTTGGGTCTCCAAAATGGAACCCTAGGTCGAACCGACGCCTACTGTTCCCTTGTCGGGGAATGCGTCCTCACCTACTCCTCTCGGGAGAATTTACCTGATGCCGACCAGCTCCTCCGGTTGGACTTTTGCCCAGCAGTCCTTCGCCAAGTGCCTAGCTGTCCTTCGCCAGGTCTTTAGTCCCAAGCTGTCCTTCGCCTGGTGCCTAGTAGTCCTTCGCTAGGTCTTTGTATCCTGGCATTCCTTCGCCAGGTGCCTAGCAGTCCTTCGCTAGGGCTTTGTATCCTGGCAGTCCTTCGCCAGGTGCCTAGCAGTCCTTCGCTAGGACCTTTTCTGCACACTTGAGTAACATTGTTAGATCACCAATAATACTTAACTTTGAACCCTTTGCCAATATCATCAAAATAAGGTTCGATATGGTGCTTCTTGCTCCAACAATATATACATTCAGTTATCCTCCATACAAAATATACACTTCAATCAGAATATTGGGTCACTACATATACCAATTAACTCAAGACCTTAGGGCTGGCGGCATTCTACATGTCCTTTTATTATGACCAAGTTGTTTGCACCGGCTGCATTTTAGTTTGACCTTGCCATTGTGTCTGGACTCTATCCGTGCCTTCTTTCGTCTACCAGGCTGTACAAGGCTACGGGGACATAGAACTGTAATATCGTTTACTCCAGTAGGCCAAAACTGCTTGCTTCTACAAGGGAAAATACGATCCATGTAAACCCACTTTTAAGTTTCAGAATAAAAATAATGCTCACAATATGGGAGTGTATCCATGTTCCTGTGAATCATTACGGCAATAGCATGTGAGCAAGGAAGTCCTGAAATTTGAAACTCCCCACAATGACAAAACTTTTTTTCCAAATCAACAATGTATGAAGTGCCCCATGTTTCTACTTCCATTTCTGATTGAGAGTAAGGGTGAACCTTATAAGCTCTTGCTTTCTCTCTCCTTGAATCCATTTCTTTTGTAGCATAAGGTGTCAACGCAACATGCCATTTGGAGACTTCCTCTCTACGGTTATAGAACCATTGAGCAACTTTTCTTCTTGTATTATCAATTAACCTGTTTATGGGAAGCTCACGTGTAGACTTGAACAAAGCATTTAAGCTCTCCACACAATTCGTGCTAAGCATTCTGTACCTTCTCCCTGTAAAGTGTGCATTTGCCCACCATTTAGGGTCAATGTTGTGAAGCCACTTATGGGCAACTGGATGTTTTTCAAGCATTGTCTGCATTATCATATCATATTGGAGTATTGTGTTGGCTCGTGCTGCTGCCCAAAATAAACCTACAGCAGCTCTACTTCCAGTATCAGTTACCATATTACAACACATGTGGTGGCAACAAAAGGCATGATGCGCGTTTGGGTAGACTTTTCTAACTGCTGATATAATGCCCCGATGTCTATCTGATACTATGGTGATTGAGTGATCATCGACATTAAAGAATCTCTTTGTATGCTCCAAAAACCACTCTCATGCAGACCCACATTCAACTTCAGCTATTGCGAAGGCAATTGGAAGAACATTGTCATTACCATCAATCATCGTTGCAATCAACATTACTCCCAGATACTTTCTTCTTAGGTGTGTGGCATCAATTCCGATAAGTCTACGCAAATATGACCTGAACACCCTTCGGCAAGCACCAAAACCCCAAAAACACCGCTGGAACTGATTGTCACCATTCCTGCATAGTTCCACATACGTTTTAGGATCTCTAGCTCTTAACTCACGCAGATATTGTGGAAGATCTCTGTAAGCCTCATCATAATCTCCAACAACCTTTTTCAATGCTTTCTCCCTAGCTATGTATGCTTTTCTGTATGATATGGTCACTCCAAATCTAGCTTTAATATCTGATATAATCATACTTGGTTTGTATTGTTCATTATGAAGAAATTGCTCTTCAACAAAAGAAGCAACAAATGATGAAGAGCATGCATGATGATCAGCACTATCCCTAACAGTTCCGCATTGGTGTTCCTTTATATATTTTGTAACAGTGAACTCTACTTCCCCCCTTGCTACTACTCTCCATGTACATGGTTGGTTGAAGCACACTGCTTTAACTCTATTTTTTCGGGTGTCAACTGGGTTATATCTCATATGCTTAACCATGACATGTTTGACAAGTACATTATTGAATTCTTCTCTAGATGCGAATATCTGCCCCATAAAAAATTCATGCCCATCTCTTGCCTCTACCTCTCCAATTGGCCCAGCAAGTAATCGAGAATTTAAAATATAAGGATGAAGCTAATGGAAACTCCTCCTCTAAGTAGCTGTACTCATCTGGGGGGAATTCATATTCCTCAATCTGCATATCATCGGCTTGGAATTCTAGTACACTTGTAATGAGTTCTAATTCATCTGCATTCCGAATTTCAATTCCTTCCTCCCCACTCCAGGTTGGCTCAAAGAATTCAACAATTCTTGTAGAAGAATTCAAACCCTCACCTTCTATATTAGTTGCTTCTTCATTTAGATCAATTGTCAAATTCCTTATAATTTCTGATCCATTCCCCGTGACAGCATTATCATCAAGAGTATTCCATATTTCGGAGAGAATTTCATCGACAACATTATCATCCCTGAAAAATAAATTACAATTACATTTAGCAAACTTTGAAAATCATAATCAAGGACCTAGGAAGGCCTGAGGGCCTGAAATCATTATATTTCAGGCCCTGTGAGGGCTTGAATATAATGATTTCAAACCCTACAAGGGCCTGAAATCTTTTGATTTCAGGCCCTCACAGGGCCTGAAATCATATTCAGGCCCTACGAGGGCCTGAAATAAAAAGATTTCAGACCCTCACATGATTTCAGGCCCTTGGAGGGCCTGAAATCATTTTATTTCAAGCCCTCACAGGGATTTCACAGGGCCTGAAATCTTTTTATTTCAGGCCCTGACTGGGTCTGAAATCAGTATATTTCAGGTCATTCGAGGGCCTGGATTATATTGATTCAGGCCCTCTCAGACCCTCAAATCCAATGATTTCAGCCCTTGTAAGGGCCTGAAATCTTTTCATTTCAGTCCCTGGGAGGACCTGGATTCCTTTTTTTCAGGCCCAGTGCTTGAAAACAATATATTTCAGTCCCTCCTAGGGCCTAAAATCTAATGATATCATGCACTCCTAGGGACTGAACTCCTTTAATTTCTGGCCCTTCTAAGGCCTGATATGGTAATATATCACCCCTAGGTCGAATTCAAGCATTTATTTATCTTAAGTTTAACAAATTTCAGAGAGCCCTTGTTATGTAATGCATATCACCCTTAGACTCCTCCAAACATAAAAATTGTAGCAAGAGTTGATAAGTATAAAACTAGGTCTGATATAATATCAAAGATGACAATCATACGTAGATTACTATTTGTATTTGTTACCAATCTATTGCTTGCTTTTTCTCCTTCAACACCTATCTTCCTCAGCTGCCTTGATGAATTGAGTTATGCAAGGTCGAAATATATACGTACCCTCGTGATGATTCGACTTGTGCAAGATAGTAATATATATATAGGCTGACAAAATTTCCTCTACCTTGTCATCCGAACCACATATTATTATTTTACTGCAAAAGTGGTTCGGATGTCTTGAAAATGGGAATGGAAAAGACATTTTGTGGCGCCAAGGGTATAATAGGAAGTTCACTTAAATGGCTGCGCCCTTTGGTAAAATAGAAACCATGGGACCCCCTTTGGTAATTTCCAATTGTTACGTATGCCCTTTGGTAAATTGCTGTTATATCTTTCATGTTATCCACGTATATTGTACTGTAGAAGATCGTGCGTAGTGACACTGTATCGATCATGTTGTTCCACGTGCTCTGACAACCCACGCACTGTTCCACGCGTTGTCCCACTAGCTAGTCAAGGTGATTGAGGCTGGAGAGTCGAGCAAGAGTGTCCGATGGGTGGAGTCAACCCGATCAAGCAAGAAGGTCGGATGGGTGTAGCCGAACCGACCCATCAGGAATGTAGGGTCGGTAGAGTCGAGACGGCCGAGTATGAGGGATGGATCGATCGAGCCAAGTCACCAAGCAGGAGCATTGGATTGTTGGAGCCATGATGATTGAGTAGGAGGGTCACAGGTAGGAGGGTCACTGATAGGTGAAGTTGAGCCGATCGAGCAAGAGAGTGGGGTCGGCAACGATTCTTGTCTCGGGTCAACTGAATAGAGGGGGTCCCATTGACTTACCGTTGACCCGTTTCAGCATGGTTATTGACCTTCTTAGTATACATGGAGGCTTCTAATACTCCCTGCATCATAAATTTCTCCCTCGAATCTAGTCGAAGAATTTGTGAGCCTAACCAACTGAACTGTTATATTTTGGCGAGATAAGATTGTCACATAAGCATGACTTTGCTCTTGTCACAGCTTGATTTGTCAGTGGTCAAAGAGGACATGAGGCAAGATTATGAATCTCATGAGTGATCCGACCGTCGCCTTACATTTAATGTAGTCCTACTTATTTAATATAGTCATGTGCTATCAACCTTGATTATCGAGTCAGGCGTGTTGTTTACTCATGACAAGACACTTGTGATTGTACCTTTCTGAGGTCGATCATATCTATTAATGCGATTTAAATTATAAATTATTCCAGGAATCAAGGCATCATCCAGATCATCATAACTAACTAGATCACGTTAGGCCTAGCGCTTGATCCGACAGTGTGGAAGCTATCTCACCTTTTTGGCTTCGGGATATGGCGGTCACGATTGAGCAGTCAAAAGTATAAAATATATTAGGTTAGAGGGAGCAGCGCCATCTTCATCTTCTTTCTTTGTGTCTCTTCACACTACCCTCTTCTCCATCTACGAGTTCTACTTATGGCTCCGCAGTAAGTTCCTTTTCTCTACTCCTTTTTCTTTTCTCCTTAATCACTTCCTTCTCATCTCTCTCTCTTTTTACCGTCGAGATCATGGCCACTGGAGAACCGTCAAACCCCTGGTATGAGTCGATGCAATCAACTTTTACTAAAAATACCCAAGATAAGATGAGGATGACCTTCAGTGTCTCCAGCTTGGCCCATAGGGTATATATCGAAACTGGATCAACATCCCCACCTACCATAGTTGGGCTTGCCCGTGATCTTTGTTTTCCCATCCCTGAATTCTTTCAAGCTATCACTGAGTACTTCAACATTCCTCTTCATCAATTAGCTCAAAATTCCTTTTGTCTTCTTTGTGGGGTCACAATCATCTTCCATTTCTATCAAATCCTGTTATTCCCTGTGATCTTCCACTACTTCTTTTACCCAAAGCGCACGGAGCTTAGTGTCTTTTACTTCATGGCAAGGCCGGGTTATCATTTTCTAGGCAAGTACCCAACTTCCCATAAGAGTTGGAAGACCTGTTTCTTCTTAGTAAAGTCGCCTGAGCCTTTTACTAACCCAATCACCTGGCAAGTAGATGCCTATTGGTGCAGAGAGCACTAGATAATCGAATATAGTTTTGATATTGACAAAGGGTTTAAAGTTAAGCTGCATTATGATCTAATGAGATTGACTAAAAGTACATGCATCTCAACCAGAAAGTCCTAGTAGAAACTAGGCAAAGGGAAAAAAATTAGTGGAAACTAGGCAATGGTAAAAGTCATAGAGGAAACTAGGCAAATGGAAAGCTTTAGTAAGTCTATTGGACTATATACTAGACAGAAAACTTGACAGATTAAGTACACCAAGCGGGAAATCTAGACAGGTCTGGAGGATCAGACGTCTAGTGTAGGACACGTTAAGAGCTAGAGGGGGGATGATTAGCTTTTCTTTTGCTCGATGTAGATTTGTCGCCGTGTAAGACTTGAGTAAACGCTAACACTCTAGGATTTACTTGGTATCCACCTCCTTAAGGTGACTAATCCAAGGATTCGCTCTTCTCAAACTCACAAACACTATGAATAACTCCTTTGTGGAGTCAGAGATGCCCCGTACAAGCTCACAATGAATTACAACAAGAACAAGTAAATACAAAATGAAATTTACAAGATTTACAACAATGACTTTTTGCTTATCTTGCTTTATTCTAGCTTGGAATCTCCCCTTGATACTTGGACATGTAACAACACTTGTCCCCAAGAAGCATACAATAATAGGTGAAGGAGGAGGAGAAGAGCTTCTTTCAATCTGTATGAACAACTATTTATATCACGCCAACCTAGGGTTCCTAATCGATTGCCCAATCGATTACCATGTCAGATCTGTTGGGGCAATCTATGGTCTGGAGTGACCATGTGTTTTAATGTTTGGGCAAAGGGTTTAAGTTAGGTTTACCTTTGTGGTTTGATATGTGTAATTGAGTTTGCAGGACTTAGTGAGTCACACATGAATGACACATCCGAGGGACGAGAGCCGAGAGAAGAAGACTCCAAAGGCAAGCCGGGAAGTGGACTTCAAAAGGCACATGTGAAGGATGACATGGAGGCAAGCCGAGGGCTTGCGTGCACATCTGAGGGACGACAGCCGGTGGAAGAGGACTTCAAGGGGCGAGCCAAGGGAGTGGACTTGAAGGCATACGTGAAGGAAGGTCTTCGGAGTGAGGGAGAGCGAATTTATAAGCTGGGCAGTCGACTGGGAATGGATCAGTCGACTGCCAGTAGGGGAACTCGAACTCACAGAAATATTAGTCGACTGGTAATGGACCAGTCGACTGCCCCTGGAGCAGTTGACTGGTCTAGTTGGAATTTGAACGTTGGGCTTGTAACGGTCGAATTTGAGTAGGATCAGTCGAATGATAATGGATCAGTCGACTAGCAGCGAGGTTCTCAGTCTTGAGCACTATTTAAAGGGGCTCGGTTTTGGCTAAGACTTCTTGACGAATTTGGCTTTGGTTCAAGGCCAAATAGTAGTCTAAGAGCTTAGAAGTGAAGTTTGGTTTGTGGCGAGGTTTCTCCACCCACAAGGAGCTACACGAGCTAGTCGGAGGGCATCCGGGGAGTGATCCACCGAAGGATCGAGGGATCGTCCACCTTACGAACAGCCGTGGAGTAGGAGCGTCATCTCCGAACCACGTAAACGGTAACGTGTTAGCGTTGTTTAATTTTGTTATTATTGTTTTCGCTTGCGCACGCTAACATCGTAGGAAGAACGAATCAAAGAAAGTTATTCACCCCCCCTCTAGCTTAACGGACACGTTCCCAACAAGATCTAGCCGTTCAACGACTCTTTTTCAAGGCTTAATCGATTACGTAGTCAATTAAAAACATCCCTAATTGATCACCCAATCGATTAGGGCTACTTTTGTTTTGGCGACAAAGATACCCAATCGATCACTTGATCGATTAGGATTGACATTGATCGATTACCCAATCGATGAAGAGTCTTTCTGTTGTTGCGACACAAGCTTCCCAATTGGTCACTTCATCAATTCGGATCGCCCTTGATCGATTACTCAATTGATCAAGGGTTTTCTGTTCTAATGAGAAACTAGCATCAATCGATCACATTGACCCAATCGATTGCCAAGTCTCCATGACTTATTAGGACTTTCTCATTAAGAGTCTGGTCAACCCTTGACCAACTTGTACTTACTTTTATCTAGTTTCCAACTAGGACTATTAATTTGCTCAAAATCGATTATAGGTGAATGAGAAATTAATTATTTAATGTTAGTCCAAAAATAGCATAAAAGAAAGTAGATGGGGAATAGTGTCACATCTATAAATTTCAGGAGTATTTGCTTCCTTATATGTGTTGATGTGTTAATGGAATTAAAAAAACACACAGGTGTTCTCTTCTCATGGGCGAGCAGGTGCTCGCACCTGCGAGCCCGCGACCCTCCACGCGGGCATACATGCAATGGGAACACATCATCATGAGGAGCATTGAGGAGCTTAAGTTTATGCTCTAGGTGACGTGACAATACCTACGTGGCAATTGGGTGATGTGTCATGTTTACATGTGACGTCGCAGTATCTATGTGGCATCGTGTAGACAGAGAGAGATGATTGGACTGTTGATTGGGCGAACGAATGACAACAGTTAGATTGAAGCAGAGTGCTGGATCGTAAGTGATGCGATCTAGAACATTGATTATGAAGAGTCGCGATCTGACCATTGGTGATGAGACTTGATCCGAAGCGTCAGATTAAATTTGGCGGCTGAGATCAAAGGGGGATCTGAAGAGTTGCAACCATCCGGATCTGGCGGCTAAGATCAAAGGGCTATTTGAAGGGTTACAACCCTCCAGATCGAACAGCCCAAATAAATCCTAAACCAAAGGTCACAACCACTCATCATAGGGTACCTCACCTCTTCTCCTTGTATAAATAGAATCCTCTAGATGCTAAAATTATTCATTCAATCATCCAGAGTCCAAAAAATATACATCTCAACTTCTGCATCCAGAGTCCAAAAAGCCTACGAGAAGGTTTGCCGATCTCGAAATTTGAAGTATTGCTATTTCAAGATATCGTCATTGTATCTTGGGAAACGAATTGCTTCTATCCGTGAGCACTAGTAGCGAAGCAACATCGTTTTATGAAGATAGTGTTGAACACTAGCCTCAATGATTTTATATCAGTTTGCATCCTCCCAGCGGCAACCCAATTGACTCGCACTCTATTTTAAAAAGGGAAAGGTAAACATGTTGCATTTGTTGGGACCTTGTCGTTTAGCTAGAGGGGGGATGAATAACTACTTTTCGATTTTTCTTCCTACACATTGTTAGCGCAAGCGGAAAACTAAACAATAATCTAAAACCAAGGCTAACACAAACTGTTTACGTGATTCGGAGAAAAAACTCCTACTCCACGGCTGTCCGTAAGGTGGACGATCCTGATCCGTCGATGGATGACTCCCCGGAAGACCTTCGGCTAGCTCGTATAGCTCCTTGTGGGTGGAGAAACCTTGCCACAACCCGCAACACTCTTCTGAGCACTTAGACTACTAATTGACCTTTAACTAAAGCTAATTTCATCAAGGAAGAATAGCAAAAAATGAGCCCTCTTAAATAGTGCTCGATACTGTTCTGATCGTTACCAGTCGACTACTCAAGCACCAGTCGACTAGTGCCACTAGGATTCAAACATTACAGCCCAACGTTTGAATTACAGCTGTCATCAGTCGACTAATCTTTCTGTGAACTTCATCAGCCGACTAATCCCGGATCAGTTGACTGGTCCACTTTCAAACCTAAGGTTTCCCTTCCCGAGTATATTTCTCTCAGCACTCGAACCCTAGGATTTCCTTCCCGAGTACAATTCCCTCAGCACTCGACCCCTCACGACTCAGTTGACTCTCCATTCAGCAGCCTCGACCTGTTGCCTTCAAGCCCTCTTCGACTTTGGCTCTCGTCCCTCGGATGCATGCAAGCCCACGGCCTGTCTCTCATGCCATCCTTCGTGTATGCCTCGAAGTCCGCTTCTCTCGGCTCATCGTCCTTGCTTTATCCACGGTCCCTCGGATGCATACAAGCCCACGTACGGCTTGTCTCATTATACCATCCTTCACCAGACCCGAAGCCGTCTAACTAAGTCCATCTGTATCCTGCAAACCTGCATACTCAAATACATATATCAAATACAAGGGTAAACCTAACTTAAACCCTTTACCCAAACATCAAAACACATGGTCACTCCGGACCATAGATTGCCCCAACAACCTTCCCTTATCTTTTGTAAAAGATGAATCTTTGTCTCCAAGTTTCTATTATGAGGAAAAGATTATTAGTGGATTGCCCAACAAAAGCGATTAATGATCATATGCCTTGGGCTAGTAGCATGGACTATGAACTAACTAAAAATAAAGTGTGTTAGCATTTTTTTGTTTAACTTTTTTGTTTGCTACTATCTCTCGAGTTTTTGAAAAATGTGAAAAAGCGATATATGCTATTCACCCCCTCTAAAATTTCTATAATCCTACAGTTGTTATAAGGGTAGGGTTATTCTAAATTGGTGCAACCACCATTTGGGCAAAAATTGAGCCAAAAATTAGTTTTTTGGGTTTGAGTTTTTTGTTTTCCAATTTTTCGATACAAGCATCTTTTTTTTTTGGTTTTTCATTTTGGGTTTTTACATTGAGTCAGAATTGATGCAATCACCACTTTTGATGAATCTATCAGTTTTTTTAATTGTTCGATATTAGTGCAACATCACTCGAGTCATTTTTCGCCTTATTTCTTTTCTTCTACACTACTAATCCAAAACCTAGTATTGATAACCTTTTTCTTTTGATTTTTTTTTTTGCAAGATCCTTTCCTCTAAATAATGTTGGTGCAAAGAGCATCAGACTTGAACAGTCAAACCTTAGTGTTTCGATGTTTGACAATATACTAAGGTCTGGTTAAATTGATCATGGGTTAAGTCAAACAGGACCTGATGTTTGGTAGGATAAAGCCAAGTTTAATCGGGTCGACTAAAGGGTTAGCCAACACAGGATCTGATGTTTGGCAGAGTAGATAATATTCAGGGTTGGTTAAGGTGACCAAGGGTTAGCCAAACAGGACCTGATGTTTGGCAGGATGATTAAACCTAGATTTAATCTGGTTAATATACTAAGGTTTGATTAGTTAGAACAAGGGTTAACTAGACAGGATCTGATGTTTAGTAGAAAATCCAGGGTTGGTCAATTAGACCAAGGAGTGAGTCAAACATGACTTGATGTTTGCAGAAGAGAAGTCTAGTCAGAATTAATATGACTAGCAAAAGAAGTCTTTATCAAGGTGAAGAAAAGTCCTAGTTAACCTAGGCACGAAGTCTTGACCTGCAGGATTGAACACTAAGTCCTGGCCGAGGGCTGGACACCTAAGACCTAACCGAGGGTTAGGCATCGAAGTCCTAGCCGAGGGCTGGGCACCTAAGACCTGACCGAGGGTTGGGCACCGAAGTCCTAGTTCGAGGAATTGGGCACGAAGTCTTGGTCGGGGATCGGGCAACGGAGTCTTTGCCGAGCAGGGATCGCAGACATAAGTAGGACGGGCTGAGGATCGGACGTCTCAAGATCTGGATTCTCGGAGGACAAGCACGAAGTCTTGGTCCGAGGGATCGAGCAACTTAGTTGAGCTATGATTAAGGACAAAAGTAGAGAAGAGTCGAGGTTCGGACGTTTCGAGATCTGGGATCTCGGAGGCTAAGCAAAAGTCCAACCGGAGGTTCCGGTTGGTAAAAGTAACTTCTCCAGAGTGGAGTAGGTGAGGACGCGTTCTTCGGGAAAGGGAACATTAGGCATCAGTTCGACCTAGGGTTTCGGGTGAAATCCAAAGTCAGAACCAATCTTTAAGGCTAAGATTATCTGTATATTTGTCTTGTGTTTGATTGTCTTGCAGGTACTTGGAGTTGGAGGCAAGATAGAAAAGCAAACGCAGGGGAAATGACATCCAGTGCGCCTGTGTTAATATAGGTGCCCCCAAGCTTCAAGGCGCCCTCAAGGGTCAGGCGCCCTACATCCCAGACCCCTAGGAAGGTCTAGGGCGCCTGGGATGGCCAGTTTTATCCCTGCACGAAGTTTGCAATTACGGATCAGGTTTGACCGCATATGAGGCGCCTCAGAGGCCTTGATAGATACCATTTTTGTTGATTATTTTAATTGCTAAAATCTATGTTTGACCGATGTTTTACTTGCTTAATTGTGATTTTACCCTAGGTTTTAGGATTTCCTCTTATTTTGGACTTAATTACAAATTTACACATATTTGGATTAATTGGCCACTAATTTTCTGATATATTTTTGTAGGCATGAAAGGATCCTGGACCTAGGGCATATTGGGTCAAACTTGAGTCGGAAGTGAACCGGATCGAATTATCAAGCCTACGATTAATCCGGGCCGTCCGATTCAAGAGTGGCTAGATTTGAGCCATCCGGGACGATCTGAAGCAATCCGAGCTAGGGTTAGGGTTGATCAAGCACCCTGATCAAGATCTGAAGGTTTCATCCCAATCAGAGCTCAATCAACCGTTGGATCAAGCTTGGAGAGCTCTAGAGCGTCCATTCAAAGATTAGGGTGATCTGGACCATCCGTTGCACATCTGGAGGATCCGAGCTACCACGAGGCAGATCCTGACCCCAGATCATCATCATCAAAGTTTGACTCCAATCAGAGCAAGATCAGCCGTTGGATTTCATCCGATCAATCACAGCCGTCCATTGCTAATGTATTTAATCAGATTTTTCCAGCCTTTCTCCTCGTCGTGTCTTCGCCGCAAGTCTCCAGTTCTTCCTTGTTCTTTCGTGTTCTTCAATTTTTCTTCAATCCGAGGCGCGACCACCTCAATTTCTCCATTTGATCATTATCTGAGTCCTTGGAAGATAGCTAGGATCGAGATTTCAGCTAAATTGGCATCAGAACAGGGGTGTTTGAGGGTTTCGGCATCTTTGCTACCCAATCGATTGTGTCTCGTCCACAAGCCATTTCCGACCATTTGAGCTGCTTGTAGGGGTTCTCAGGTGAGCTCAGATGTTCTTCAAATCACAATCGCAAGCCATCCATCGAGACAAGAGAGATTGGACTGGAATTTCTTCCAGCTGATGCAGTTTGAGCAGAGTGATCGATTGAAGCTGATTTCCTCTGATTTGCTGAGCCTAGGGGTTCGAAGCCAGCTCTTGATTGACAACCAAGAAGATCTTGAGCTAATGGAGGATTGGGGTTTAGATTTCCGTAGTTAATTTCTATTTCATTACCTGTAATGTCGTTTCTGTAGTTGAGTTTCGTTTCTGCAGTTTCTGAATCTGTTTCATTAGCTGTAATTTCGTTTCTTTGTTGTTTTGCTTAAGTTAGGTTTATTTTCTGCAAGTATAATAGTTAGGAAACTTGTTTAGTGGACCATTACTCATAATTCTAGTTTAATTCATGCTTGATTGTAGCGTATCAACTCCATGCCCTGTTTTCAGCTGCGTATCAGTTTTTCTCCTTCTGAAATTCCGTCTTGCATCTGAATTTCTTTAGTTTATTTCACATTTAGTGAGTTAATTTAGTTGAGCTAAGTTTGTTTTACTTTTAGTTTCGTTTCTGAGTTTCTATGTAGCTTAGGAAACCTGCATTCAGTTCCTTGTTCCATTTCTGCAGTTTATGTTGATTTCTGTTCTGATTAGCCCTTTCATTGGCGTGCCAGTTTCTGCAATTTTTATTTCTGCAATGTTGTTTCAGCTTGCATCTGTTGTCTTTGCATTCAATTTGTGATATCTGAAACTCTGCACTTAATCATTGTTTACCTGCGCATCAACTTTGCATCCAGATTTCAGAAATTCTGCACATCAAGTAATTCCTGCATTTTTAGTTTCAAGTTTGTGCCAGTTTTCAGTTACGATTTCCTGAAGTCATGACAAGCAATTCTTAAACTTTCTACATCTTGTCTGAGCATTAGGTTGGTGCCCTCGAATCTGAATTGGATTTGTGCGTTTTTGCTCTGATTTTGAGCTGAATTTCTGCACTTTCTCCCTGTATTTCGACACTCATCTTAACTCTGCAATAGGACAGTTGATTGAGCAGTTTTTTTGCTTGCATTTCTTCATCCATTCCTGCAAAATTCTTCATTGATAGTTTTGTTTTCAAATTGCATTCGGTCAGCTGCATTTTCCGAACTGATAGAACTAGTTTTTGGCATAAAACAGCAGCCCTTGGCAAAATGTTTTCAGCTTGCATGCCAAGTTATTTTAGGGCACTGTTTTGCATCCGAAATTAACATGCTTCCTTGGTGTATGATTGTGTTTGAAATCAATTTCATATGCATTTGATTTATCTCTGAATTGTAATCTAAATTTTGGCACATAAGCATCTCAATTTGCATATCTAGTTTGTTTTATGGTTGCATTGTGTGTCAAGATTAAATTTCGGTTGAATGGTACTCCTTGGAGTTAAAAGCAATTTGTCGTGTACATGCACTTAAGTTCAGAATTACTCCTTGAATTCGGCTAAGTGCCTTGCTTGATTAAGTTGTTTAGTGGTTAAGCTCATCAATTGCCATTACTTGGTTTAAGGTTCATGAGTTGAGTTTATTTAATTTTCTTTGCATTTCATTGCTGATTTCAACCAACCCAAATCTTATCTATTTGAAACCCAAATTCACAAACGACACAAACACGAGCTCGAATCAAATACAACAACTAGCCCCGAGAAAAAAATACGACCTGTGGCCCCTTTACTACGCTTTTCTTCTTTGATTGCAAAAAGGGTTTCCAGCATTTCATTCATTCACATCTAAATCTGATGGTCCCAACTTTCGTGACAACTTTAACCTAGTAATTCGGGGCTATCAGGCCTCTAGGGTGCCCGGGACACTACTATAAAAGGGGCTTCAACCCCTCAACTCAGAACATCAATTTCCACATCCGCCTAAGCATTTTCTAAAAAGCAAAAGCGCTCAAGTTGAAGCTCTGCGACCAAGAAGGCTCCAGAAGAAGCGTGCGGCGCTTCGGACTTCCAGAGTTGGCCGAATTTTTTGGTTTGCATTTTATTTACAAGTTGTATTTCGATTTATTTATTTCTTGCTTGTAAAACATACTGTAAGACGGGTATTCTCCGCCTCTGAAAATTTCGGAAAGGAGACCATTAGTGGACTCACGCCGAGTACATAGGCCTTGGACATACTGACCCAGGGGGGTCGGGAACTAAGTAAATAAATCCCACGAGTCTCTGTTTGTTTTGTCTTTCTTTTCTATTTTCCACTGCGTACTAACCCTGATAGGAAGACGTTTTCTGAAGAAATTTTACGAGTCGATATTCATCCCCCCTCTATCGACGACACTGATCCTACAAGTAACCCATCAAGAAGGCTACAACACTGCCCTCTCACCTCTTTAATTTTCTACAGAGAGAATTTCAGTTACTGGAAGGGCTAAATGTAGTGCCACTTGAAGATTCAGGTGAAGATGTACATAGTGATCCAAACCAGATTCACTATCCCCATTGAAGATGAAGTACCTCTCGCCTGCCACTAATGGGACGCATCAATAAAGAATAAGATAGAGGCTATGCTAAGGTGACTCAGACTCTTCAATTCGGCCAGACCAAAAAAGAACTGGGTTGGACCTTTTAAAAGTACCAAAGACCTATGGGAGAAGCTGATCGAGCTACACGAAGAGACCTCCGACATGAAAGTAAGTAATGTTGATGCAATCATGCCTTGGATGAGAAATTTCAATAATTGACGATTGTTCAAGTTTAAGTTAATACGATGAATCTAACTTGAGTTATAAATTTGTAGGATAAAAGAAGTCTAAGAAGGTCGAGGCCTAGATTCTTGGCAAGAAGAAGTCATTGCAGGTCTAAACATCGGATGCAAGAGAAGCAAACAAAATAGAATTTCAAAAAAATGCTAAATTTTCCATTTCTAAATGAACAAGTATATATAAAATTATTCAAACACGAAATAGAAATTAAGTTCTATGTAAATGATAACACTACGAATGTATTTTCCAAATTCAAAAGTATATTATTCCCTAAATAAACTGTAAAGACACATATTGTCCCTACTTTCATCTTCTTATTAGTTCTCATATAAATGAATCTTTCAGCAACAATTGAAGTTTGACTCTTGAGGTAACGCTGCATAGTTGCACCCATATCTATCCACTAAGTATTATTTGATATAATAGCTATGTTAATTCTAAATTGATAAATTGAGAAGTTTATTTTTTTTACCTTTTAATTAATGTATTTGGGACAATCATTCTTCATATGCCTTTCTTTTTTAAAAAGAAATGAGTTGGGGTAAGATTTTATTGCTTTGCACATTTGTCGTGAAGCCTCTGTCGGTGTAAGTTGTATTTACCCTTACTCTTACTTTTATCCTTTTTCTTCTTCTTATTCGAATACTGAGATGGGGATGCAAAATCAGTCCTGTGAGATATGTTATGCCTTAATTTCTCATTTTTCTATAGACACTTAGCTATGAGCTCATTGAGTATTCACTTCTCCTTTTGAATGTGGTAACTTATTTTAAATTGAGTGAACTATGTTGGCAGAAATTAGGATTATGTTCACAGGTACGCTTTCAAACAATTTCAACATTAGTGTTTTAAGTCGTGTAACCAAATTCGACATCTCATTGATGTACTCCCTTATGCTACTCTTCCCGTTGCACTGCATAAACACAAACTTCGTGAGAAGTGTAATAGTTTCGATTTTTTCATTTGATGCGAATCGGTCTGTTAACTCCTTAATGTAGGTTTTAACAACCTCATTCTCAGTAATCGATAGAATTTCTACGTGATTTTGGAATGGACATTTTATGATCATTAGACTTATATGATTTGATCGCTCTTACTTGACATGAATTATTTTTTGATCCGTAGTGGAATCACTGGTCAAAGGTACAAGGTGGTTATGTCTAAATGTAAAGTCTAGCTCATGTAGCCTAATAAAATAGTAATATGCTTTTTCCATTGTTCATAGTTTGTGTCAATAAGCATGGGATGTTGTTTAGATTAGTAGACATATAGAGTACTATATAAACAAAAACAAAGAACATAACTTAATTTCCTAAATAAAGAATGTATATAGTTGTGTAGTAATAAAATGCAATAACCAAAACTTACAGTTTTATGAGTATTAATTGAGATATCTAGTGTAACATTACATTAAGTTTTTAGACTAAAATATAATTTGCTAGTAATACTCTCTAAAGAACTTATAACTCTCTTCGTCCGTCACACAATATTTTTTCTTTGGGTTAACATATTATGCACATAATTAACCTTGGGTATAAATCTCTTTAGTTAGCTTATATTTTCGAGTGTCACTGACAACACTTCTAAGTTGTAATTGATGGCACAGTACATTTTCTTTTGGGCCAACAGTCTATGCATATGATTTAAAAGTCAAACTCAATTTGTGAAAGATTCAATATATATCTAAAAAGATATAGGTTCGTGACCAAATCTAATTTGTTGATGATGATTTTCTTAAAGAAAAATATTCGGACCACAATTTTTTTTTAAAACATAACATGTTATATAATATTGATGTTTATTTTTTAGAATTAAAATTTTAAAAGAATAAATTAATTAAAATATAAAAAATAACCAATATTAAATTTTATTAATTTTTTTCTTCAATATATAGATAACTTATGAAATATACTAACAATACAAGTAATGTCTCAAGATTAATATAGCTTAAACAAAATGAAATTTTAAAATTAAAATTAATAAAATCTTATTCATATTTAAATATTTAATAATTAACAATTTTATCAATTAATTTTTTTTTAATCAAAAATTAAATATAAAAAGTTTATTTATAATTTTAACACTTAAAAAAATTAGAAGACTAAATTTTATATAAAAATTTATTTTATAAATTTATATTTTATTAAAAAAAATAAAGGTTTTAATAATTTTTGGCTAGATCTCAATAATAGTTGAGATGACCTGCCTAGGACTCTCTTAGTTCAAACCATATTAAAATTTTAAAATTTTGGACACTATAATTTTGATAAAAAAAACTCACTATAACTTAAAAATCTCAAAATTTAAAGTGGGACCATTATACTTTGGGAAGCTTCCCGAATCTAATCATCTCCTCATATCTAGATTCTACCTCTTAAATTGTGAAATATAAATTTTTAAAAAAATTTATGATATTAAAATAATTTTGCACATGCTCATTAAAAGATTTGAATTTACCATATTCATGGTAGCAAAAGACGATTTACTCACTCCTACCACCTCCGCCATATTAAAAAACTCATGTAAATTTATATTTTATTAAAAAAATAAAGGTTATAATAATTTTTGCCTAGACCTCAATAATGGTTGAGACAATCCTACCTAGGACTTTCTTAGTTCAAACAATATTAAAATTTTAAAATTTTGGACACTATAGTTTTGATAAAAAAAACTCATAACTTAAAAATCTTAAAATTAAAAGTGGAACCATTATACTTTTGGAAGCCTCTCGAATCTAATCATGTCCTCGTATCTAAATTCTACATCTTAAATTATGAAATGTAAATTTTTAAAAATTTTATGATATTAAAATAATTTTGCACATGCTCATTAAAAAATTTGGATCTATCATACTTACTCATGATGGTAAAAAACAATTCGCTCATCCTAGCACCCCTGCCAATCTGTCATAGACTCAATACGAAGGAAATAAATCACGAGGTACTAGCTCGGATACTGTGGCTAATGCATGAGGAGGGCGAACATACTGACTTTGTCAGATTTTAACCCTAAATCTCTTGATAAGAATACTTACGTATTAATTATCAGTCTATCCCATGAAACTCTATCATACTTACTCATGAACATTGCCAACTATATTAAAATTTTTGATATTGTTAGACTATCAACAAGTTTTGACCTAAAACTTATTTATTATTTTAAAAATCTCAAAATCATTTCAATTTAGAATGATTATTAATTTATGCTTTATTTAAATTCTACCATTAAATTGAGAAATATAAATTTTTAAAATCTTAACCATCTTGACAAAAACTGATTAAAGAACGACTAGCACGTGTCCATTGCCCATGGGAGGTAGCAGCATGCGCCTGGCCAGTACCGTCCGCGATGCCGTTAGCCCTGCCAGCGCGAGCGGCGGTGCAACGTCGCCGTTCCTAAGCTCGCGTCTGTAGCATGTGACCGCCCGGCGCTTGAAATGCGATTTCACATGGCAAGAGACGTATACAAGAAGAAAAAAGAACAACAGGACAAAAAGAAGGAAGAGATGCGATTTCAATTATAATTCAATCTGAGTCCTCGAGATAAGGTTCCACCCATCTTTACATAATTATTCAATCAGAAAAACGTGATATATATTTTGTCGACGTAAAGATGATACAAAGTGACCCACTGAATTGACTGCAGGCACGAAGAACTGCTATTCCTAACCCAACATGTACAAGTGCATTCGAACTTGGTAATTGTGCTGATTGGGCTTGAGCGGGCCCAACATGTGTTAGATAATTTGGGGAGCGGAACCTAATTAATTAAGATTTCTTTAGCGGGCGGTTTGGTTTACCTCTCTTGCGAGGGGAAAAGGGACAGCCAGCCTCCGTGCCCACGAGAGAAGGGCGAGGGTTGTTTCCTAGGGCTTCGTCGTCGACGGAGACTCTCTCGGTTCGTTCTCGATCTTCGTCTCTATCTGGATCTACTTGGCTTCATGTCTAGGAAGCGGAAAACGGAGGCGACGCGGCTCGACGAGGTGGATCGGACGATGTATTCCACCTTCTGCAGCGCTGCCAACTCGCTCTCGCAGATCTATACGCAAGCCATGAACCAACAGAAGGTCTCCTTCCAGGCCGGCGAGCGCCACGCTCTGGTTAGACCTCTTCCATGCCCGCCTCTACGTTATTTCCATCCATGTCATCTCTCATCAAATTACTTTGGTCTCGGTTTATTATTAGATATCTTCATCGCGATTCTTCCAATAACGACCTTTCCATGGTTTGAGAAGATGGACTTGTTTCAATTTAGTGCAAACTATTTTTGTTTTAGTTATGACGTTAAACATGAACTTTCACTTTGTTACTTCTCTATTTCTCTTTCTTTATCTGCGTACATATCATCTTGATTTCAATTTTTGTGCTTGCCTAAACTATTTGAGGTCGACTATATGAATCTTATTCTTCCATTGAGCTCTATACAAGGCTGTGATTAGTGATACTCCCGTAAATTAAATCATCGTTACACTGATTAATATTCTCTCTAAGCGTTTTTATAATGTCTATGTTTCTTATCTACCTCTAGACTCTTCTTCCATCATCATCAAAGTCATTCTGAAGGATGATGGTGATACCCACATCATCACGCATCTATCCTTTCTCTAGGGCATTAACCTATGCAAGGTGAGGCAACGTATGTTACTACTTGCACTGCACATGACTAATGCACAGCCCCTTTCTAGTGGCAAGCAAGGGAGAAGTTAAGGTTGTAGTCGTCTGGTTAAAGGAAAGGAAAGAGAAGTAATAGAAAGAGGGCTAAAATTAAGAATGAGTGATGGAAAAATAAAACAAAATGATTAAAAAGGAAGAGATTTGATGCCGACTTGTTTTACTTAAAAAGAAGAAGAATGACTTGTTTTCTTAAAAATGTTGATTTAGTGTATGAGTTAGCTTTCCTTGCAAGAGAAGAAAAGAAAGCAATTTGATGAAGAAAATTAAAAAAAAAAGTGTATTTTTGATAAAAATGTTCTTACGGTGTCCAACTAGTTTTCCATATGATGTTAAATTTTTGGAATGACTAAACTTTCACCATCATGAAAGTTTGTATATGACATTACCACGTCACAAATACAATTATTTGAATACCATAATTAATTGCGACAACATTGTTTGTGTATCATTCATATAATTGTTTCACTTTAATACTGGTAAGTGCGAAATATCTCAAAATTATAGTTCTGTTGAAATGCTAGCTCTTTTAAGAGATAAGAGGAGTGAAACAGTCCATATTATTGCTTTAGTATATTCTTCTCTATCTGGAGCCTCATGTAGTTTCAAAACTTACGTTTGTTAAATACTTAAATATTGCTTCAATCCTTGTTGTCCAGGAAAAGCTTTATCAGTGGATGATGAGGAAGCATGAGGAAGAGTCGAGGATTACTGTAGCTGATATTGTTGCCCATATTCAGGTTAATCATCTTTGTGATTTTGTTTTATCAGGTTCATTGAAGTTGCCTTTTTTTCCTGTCAATTCTTTTACTGTTTAATTTTCTGCACTTCTATTACCACAATGTGCCGACATGGAAATTGTTTCTGTTTTTTTTTTGTGTGTTTGAATTTGATCCATTTATGTTCATAGTTGTTCACATTTTTTTTTCTTGATTCATTAGCTATAGTTGATGGGAAGTAACTATAAGTCCTTTAGTCTTATGAATAATGATTTTTCTCTATTTGATCAAATTAATCATTAGAAAAGCCTTCAATTACATGTTCCCTGAACTTAAAGTTAAAAAACTGAGGGGCATTCTTAGCTTGGTTGGTTTATTTGTTAATATTAGAGGTTTGTAAAGTGACTGATCACTGATGTATGTCTACTTGGTGGCTACAGCTTTTGTTAGACCTTCATTCTTCACATTTTGAACTCCTAATGTTGCAGGAAGTGGATTTAAAAGCCATGGCTTGGTTCTTCAAAGTAGTGTTAGCTATAACCTATAGGTTAGCCTGATTGCACGTGAGCCAAAGTTTATAGAATTCTTGGAGTTGTATTGTCTGATCAATACCTATATTTTTTAAAATTGTGTTGCCCCTCAGAAATCATTGAGATTTTCATGAAAATCCTTTACCATGACACTTCCTACACATCTAATGGAATTAATTGAAACATCCAATATTTGCAAGGACACAGTGAAAGCAAACCCATTCCGCAAACTAAAAGACTTCATTGGTTTCTTAGTGTTGGATCCTGCATAAAGCTTCCATGAAACATTGAATACTGGCTGGGATGCCTACATGTAGGTATTCTAACTTATGTTGTCAGATATCATCCCCGTAGCACATTCACAGAATATAATTTTTCGTTGCAATTTTGGTTGCATGCGACTTTTTTATTCTGCAACGTTGTCTCTTCATCTTTTAGTTGCTTTTGCTAAATCCTTTTGTTGGAATCATTTTTTTCCAAGCACTTCCCTTTATTAACTGTTAGAGGAGTTAGTTGTATTAATTAGATATTCTTTTGACAGAATGAGATGGATTGTGCTGTAGATGATGCAATCGGTTCGAGGCCGTCCCAAACAACAATTCAAATGACAAACTCAGGCATCCAACATCTGTCTGCGTTGTTTGGTCAGCCAACTGCAGGACTTGCCCCTCGAAGCGCTCATTCTGATTTCTCAAATGCTCTTTCCAGTCCTGTACGCAGAAGTCTTCAGCCATTTCACCTTGATCATGGAGGAGGATTCTCTACCAATGGTGGTGGCCTACCAACCGCAAATACTGAATCTAGAAACCATAACCCGTGCCAAAACCGCGAAGCTAATTATCATGATTCAAACTATTCATCCATGGATATTCACACTGATAGTCCGCCTCGGGGATCTTACTGAGCCATGAATGGTTTGATCATAACTAATGCATCCTTGGGCCCCTGTTCTTCAAATTGAACCGAGGATATGGTTTAAGGATAGAAATATATATACGTAGCAAACTCTGATTATTCTTAGCAATGCATGTGTCAAACAATGCTAATCATATGTAATGAGAGTATTTATATCTTATTTTATTTAAGGTAGTTTAGATGTTTGAATGGTTTGTAAGTACATGTTATATATGGTATTATTTCTGTTTGGTGATTTACAGTAAGCTTATCAAAAAAATTGAGATGAAGCTTGTTGAAACGAATGATTGTTTTGTTCATTGCAAATAAGATGATTGAATTTCTATTAATTCCCTTCTTTAGACATTGATACATTGTAATGCAATTGAAATTTGGGTGTTGTTTTATGAATGGGGACAGTGTGGCATTTATGTATGTGAATTTAATTGCTTTAGCTTTCATTTTCTATGTTTTCTCGCGTGTGTGACTTTTTGAAATTTCACATTTTAGCCGTATTAAATTTTACTAATTAAAAAAATACACTAAGGTAATTGATCAAATATCTTTTGTGTGCATTTGTAATTCTCATTTGACTTGGAAAAGAAACTAAAATTTATTTAAGATAAAGTAAAATCCTTAAAATTAGTATGTAATTAACTGAAGATATTTTTAAATGAAAAAATTAGTAAAATAATTTCTTATTTTTTATTACAATTAATTGAAGACTTAAGGCCGATAGCACAGGAATTTTTTTAATAAATAAATATAATTTTTAATTAAAAATTGTTTTTAATTAGTCAAAATTATGATTTGAATTTTGAAGAAAAATAACTACATATTCATTTAAGTAACATTTATTATATATATTTATATATATATCATTTGGTCACAGATTTTAATAATTAACCTCTTATCTATATAGTTAAATTTATTTTTTGATAAAAAATAATAATATCACAATTTTAATTGTCTTAAGTTATTTAGTCCTCTTAAAAATATAAGTTAAACTACAATTGTCTCCTAAATACATTTATATATTTAGATTAAAATTTTAATAAAAACTACTATATCACTATTTTTATATTTTCCCTTTAAAAATATTTATATTTAATATTTTTAATCTATAATTTATGTCGTAGTTTAAAATTATAATATAATTTAAATCATTTTACTTTTAATTTTTATTAAAAATATATTTTAAATAAGTTTTGATTTTTAAAAAAAATTTAATATACTATATCAGATTCCATTAGCCTTTTTTAACATAAAAAGATGCTATTTTATTCTCTTTTTTTTTCAAAAAATGATTGTGTTTATATTATTGGCATATAACCTAATAAAATAAATTTCACTTTGCTATAATCTCCGACAAATATGATATATATTGTCATTATTTTGTTTTTCATATAAATAATTTTAAACCATATTAACTCGTTTAAATATAATCCGCTAACCCTACTCCTTCGACTTTCTTCGTGGTGTTATATTAACGGGTCGGATTTTTTTTATAACTATCGTTCGTTGATATTCACACCCCCAGCACCGATCCTTAACTCGTTCCAGCTACTGGATCGGAAATAAGTTAAAGGAGCGTTACTTTATCAAGTCCTTGTTAAAAGATCGAAACCCTCCGTCGCCCCCGATATCCTTCTTCTCCTCTCCACTCACATTTCTCTGACGCCATCGCCGACGGCAGCTCCGCCCTCCAAATCGCACGGTCCGCCATTTCACAGGTTCGAGGCCCTCCCTCTCCTTTTCCTCCTCTTCCTCATCTCTCTTTCTCGTTTTCTCCTCCGCTCCGTCTTTCGTCGCCTCTCTCGCAGCCGTTTTGCTCGTCGCCGTGTTATCTCCCTCTTTTTCTCGCCTTCCGATCGCGATCTGTCCTTCTTGCTCCAGTTTCTCTTGCTCGCGCGTTGCCATTGAGTAGAATTGGGATTTGGGGGAATCGGGAGGCTTGGAGCTCGGGAAAGGGGGCGGCAGTGTTCGAGACCTGCTGGGTCGGTCGATTCCGGGTCGGATCTTTCAGTATTTTACCCGACAAGGGCTAAATGGATTCTTGCCTGGCATTGCCAAAATTGCCGGGTCCACCAACTCCTGAGGTGTAGATTTTATTAGCTGTTTTGGCCCCGTAAGCTTCCCTTTTTCGTCAGTTAAACGCACGATCCTGGCCGTCTGCTGCCGCGTGGACCGTCGATACGAGTCCGGTGACACGAGCTGCCTCGCGAATGCCCGACGCCTTCTTATCAAATCGGCTCCCTTTTCGACTTCTCTCTTTCTTCCTCTCGCCCATTCCTTCTCCCTTCGCACCCCCCGGAAACCCTAGCACTTTCCCCTCCTTTCGTCCTCGGCGTTTCGTCGTCGCCGGCGTCGCCTCTCCTCTTCTGGATCCGTGGCCCCTTGCTTCTGGGAGCTTTCTGTGGTGGGTACCTTCGAGGATCGGTGTCTCACTAGCTCTAGGCGTCTGGTTGCAGTAGCGCTCGGCCACCCTGCCACAAGGCGCAGTTTTTTGTCCTACGGTGCCTTGACTCTGAGTCGGACCATTTTCGATTTGTTTATCTGGTACTGTTCTCTCGCACTGAATATCGGACTTACCATTCCTCGGTGTTTGGGTCTGTCGTCGTGTTTTACTTTTTCTATTTTTTATGGCGGGCGTTTCTTATTTTTGAAATTTGTTATCAGACGTCGAGAAAATGCTGGGATGTGTTTAGAACGTGTGACATGCAGATTCAGATTATAGTTATTTAATATTCTTTCTACTGTTTTTTTTTCTTCATGATCATCTTTCTTGATATCTAAACTAGTTTTGGCGTATTCTTTTATTTTCATTTTGTTCTTTTGCTCCTATATAATCTTAAATTTCAAAGCAATTGTTATTAGCGTGTTTTACGCACTAGCAAGGCCCAAGTTTTTGTAGTGCATCAATCGTAATTCTAATTAGCTCGATGTTCTCTCTTATGATGTGGCCGTTTTGTTACCACCTGGCATCATTTGTTGAGACCACTTCCTGGTAGATGAATTGTAGACTGCTTTTGGTTTAATCCTCTTTTACTCACAGTAATAAAGATATCTATTTATACCTTTCTTCTTGAGCTTATTCTTAAACCTTTTGATCTACTTCTTCGTGATTGTTGCATCAGCTTCTTCCTCATTCTGATCTGAACTTCCTATTCACGAGTAAAATGCATATAAGCATGAAAGAGGTCATGTTAGTTGTGATTATGCATTTTCCATTTTAATTGTACTATCTACATGAAATTCAATGTTTAAAATTTATGACATTATTATGAGTGATTTGAAGGATATTACCTGTGAGAATTATTGTGGTTAAATATTTTTCTGTTTTAATATCGCTTGTTAAACTTTTCTTTCAGTTAATGTACTATTAATTTTATGAATTACGCCTTTGCAGATTTCTTACATAATGAGGTAGTTACCTGCAAGAAAAAATTATCATGGCCTCAAAGGGTCCTAGATCAAAGTTGGATCACGAAACAAGAGCAAGGCGTCAAAAGGTTCTACTTAAAATTCCTCAGTCATTAGCATTGGTGCTTGTGTTTTATCCTTTCTTATCATTCTATAGTATTTTTGATGGAAATCTTTCCAGAAGCTATTCACATTGTATATGCTTACAAATATCAACTTACTATGAATGCCAAAAATGATGATAGTTAGTTGCCTATTTTATATTCAAGATAAAATTTAGTTCGAAAATCATGTAGATTCTTATGTGTTTGTGTGTCTCTGACATGACTAATTTTATTTATACATAGTAATCATCTTAAACTCTTAACTATTAGATAAGTAAATAACTTTGAAATTTGGAAGATACATTAACTCTTATCTATAATGTCCTAGACATTTCTGTTCAAAATTTGTTATGTTATTGAAATCTCTATCCTATATATGTCACTTACAAACATCTACCCAGCTTTAAAGTGTAATGTGCTAATCTCTCGTTATCCTGTACTGCATTATACCCCTTTCCCGCTATTGCATCTTTCCAGTGGTCACCCTCTTTGTTTTCGTAGTTTTTTCCCCGAAAAATGTTGCCAACCAGGGATAACTAGTTGTTCTTCTCCTTCCTCATTCCTAGTGGACCAAGTTCAAATCATCCTTCAACCCAACAAGATGAGATTTATTCACTTCCCTCTTCAGCTGACTGCAAGCACTGTGATCTGCAGTGCACATTCGCCATCAAGATCCTATACACCTCCATTTACCTAAATGACAAAAAGATTTTATAGAGTTATTCAATTTTGCGCTTTAGGAAGAACACACTTTCCACAAGGATATTAATCTTATGTACTTATCATGTCAATGATGATCTACATTAGAAGTAAAGAAGAATAAACAATTATATTACTGCTAATTAGATTTTGAATTACTGTAATGAAATCTAGTATGGAGTCTTTAAACTATGGACCAGAGTATTAGGAAAGTTTCTTTTATTGGGCATGGTCCAAATAAAGCGTCTTATAGATCGCGTGTATTCGGAAATAGCCTCTTGCAAAGCAGGTAAGACTGTATACATAGACCCTTCTTCTAGATCCCGCATTGGCGGGAGCTTCGTGCACTGGGCTGTCCTTTATAGACCATGTGTATAGAGTTAGACAAGTTTTAAAAAATGCTTAATTTTGTATGTGTATTTTATTTTCATCAATGGCGCACCAAGCAAGTCTGATCTCAAACATTTTTTTTATCTGTATCCTTTAGGTGGATTGCCAAAAAAAATCATCAATATTTTTTGTAAAGCTAAAAGGCAGAAAATTCTCAATATAAAAAATTTTCTCAAGCGAGATTATCTGTTGGAATGAAAAAGTGTGTTCTATGAAACTTCTTTTCTTCCATTTCAAACTTGTTGTAAACAACATTCTATTCTCTTAAAAAATACTTGATCTTGATGGTTGCTTGTTCCTGAAAAAAAAGGAATAAAATTTTTAGATTATGTTTCTTTTGATATCATGGCTAGTTGCATCAAAATCCCTAACTATGCAGCACAGTTTGGATGTACTTCTAAATGTTAATTGTCTTTGTTGCCTATTTTGTAGGCGCTTGATGCGCCAAGGGAGCCTCCTCGACCAAAGACCCATTGGGATCATGTTTTAGAGGAGATGGTTTGGTTATCCAAGGTAAGCTTATATCTTTTAATGTTTGTATTCTATCACACAACACTTTTTTTCCCCTTCAGGAACCTATATCTTTATTATTTTCTGCATTATTGTTTCATTCTTAATAGGATTTTGAATCAGAAAGGAAGTGGAAATTGGCTCAGGCAAAGAGGGTTGCAATTAGAGCTAGTAAGAGTGTTGTGGATTATGCCACTAGGGAAGAGAAAAAAGTGAAGGTTAGGTTTGTTATTGCATATATTTCAATAAATGATGTGCAATTTTCATTTATTTACTTTATTCCTTTCAAGATTTGCATGTAGCCTGATAATATCATTTCTTAAATTCAGGAAGAAGAGCAACGTCTGAAGAAAGTTGCACTCAATATATCAAAGGATGTAAAAAAATTTTGGACAAAAATAGAGAAACTAGTAAGTTTTTTTTTTCTATTTTATATATAATTTAGTCTTGGCTCTTTTTCTTTCTTTGTTCTGTGACAAATTAATGAATTATGGGCGTTTGATTTAGGTTCTCTATAAGTATCAATTGGAAGTAGAGGAAAGAAAGAAGAAAGCCCTTGATAGGCAGCTTGATTTTCTTCTTGGTCAAACTGAAAGGTTGTATATATATCTGTGCACATGCTACTGCTTTATAAATTTTTGCAGACAACTCCTCTGTACACCTCAATATGATAACTTGAGGTATGTGTATTTCTACCTTATCTCACAGGTACTCCACAATGCTAGCAGAAAATCTTGTGGATATGCACTATTCTAAAACAGTGGATGCAGACTCAAAAATCAAGGATGATGAAAATGTGAACAATCAAATCGTCGATACAATTGGTACATCAAATCTTGATATTTGATTGTTTTTCACGTATGTTTACTTTTTTTTATCACAGTAAAGTTTACAGTTTGTTTAACAGCAAGTCAGTTGGATAAGGTGGAGAGTGGCATTGACCTTAGTATCAGATCTGTGGATGATATTGTAAGTTTCTTTGGTGACGAGTTGACTATGCGTATTTTTTCTGATATAATCTGACTACTTCATGTAGTCTTTTAGGTAATGTTTTGAGCTATTTATTTTTTGAGTTAGCAAGGCTTATCAGTGATGTAGGTCAATTTTGCTGGATGAGATACATTTAGTCTTTCCCAATTGTTAGGGATCTATCTAGGACTTGTAATATTTTTGCTGTTCTATTGAGATCTTTCTCTTCTTGAAGATAACAATAAAACAATGGGTTTAAGCCAACAAGGTAAAATGCCTAAGCTAAATACATTATCTTAGATAACATGAGGTTGCTCTGCGGTAGTGAGAAGCTGCTGAATTTTTGTAACTATGGGTTGTGGAGGAATGGGATGAAGGCAATAAAGTTGTGGACATATATATATATATATATAAATAAAGGTCAGGGTGCAACCATAATAGCACTGATGCATCATATCCCAACCTAATTTTAAAGATAAAGCATTTATTGGTTGAGATTTGTGCTAGGATGAATGACTCCCTCAAAGATTTTTTTTGGCTAAACAGAAAGTGTCACTGAGCTAGAATTCTGGGCTATAGTTTAGTTTTGATGGCTAAAAGGATTCCACATCATAAATCCTCAATATAATCACATTGGCTAGAGGCTATCACAGGTTAACCATATAAAAAATTACATGCTCCAAATTGATTTGATGGCCATCTCACTATGCATCTATCATGAGTCGCCTAGTATGCCATACCATAGATTTTTGTGTGACAGATGGATCAAGTCAATTGTCAATTAATATGCTCATGTATCATCATCATTCATATATTAGCATGCAACTCTAATCTACATAGCGATGATAGTATGAGATTGATATATGTGCATAACTAATTATAACGATAGAGATGCATGGTGTTAGAGAAAAGCAAACAAAAAAGTCAAAATGGTAATATCTGGTTTCTCATTAGGGGTGGTATCTGCAACTTGCAGCCCTTCTCAGACACGTGGATCAAACCCTAATCTATAAACTTTGTGACACAGACTCAAATCTTAGATTAAACTACACAGTGTGTGGCTTACCAATAATGTCTCTTTGGACTCGATCCAAGTTGTTCCACCTTTGAACTGCTGATCCCTGATTAGAATAGACACACAAATACAACTGCTTACATGCTGTTGGAATCAGCCTTCACAGGTCTACTGATCTGTATTACATATGGCGAACTATATCAATTCAGATCAACCACGCCAAACATGGCTGGTACCATATCCAACTAGGATGTTAAGAGTTAGCCACAATATCCAAATATAACATTACATCGTGTGCCCATTTCAGACAAACAACTGATCCCCCGGTGGCAGTGTCATCATAAGCTTGTCAGCGACAATGTGAACACATCTTACTTCCCTAAAAGTGTACATTTTTAGTGTCCATTTCGGACAAACAATCAATCCCCCAGTACTATCCTAGGAGTTGAGTGACCTTTGTCGCTTGTTGGTGACAACGTAAACACACCATACCATCCTAGGAGTTGAGTGACTTGGTGTTGTAGATCGTTTCCTGCATTACCGATACTTGATCCCCTTTGAAATGAGGTAGCATCGATCACCTACCATGTAGGGACAAAGGACTTTATTTTCATACTTGTTTGATCTCCACAATGGCCAAACTACCTATTCTGACCAAGCTTACCCATCACTATAGCAATACAAATAAAAAAATAACCAGTCCTATCTCCCATTCACACTGCTGTTAGAATTTTTGAATTAGGGTTGTGCATGAATAATCATGATAATAACCACCTTTCGTGGAAGAGATCTTACCTCGAAGGAGCCCACTTGTAGGAGAAACTTGGTGAACACTGCTGCAACTAGGATCTTCCAGAAATGTAGATCCATCATAGATTGACTGCTATCTGTGAGGTCAGTATTGAAGCTAGCCTGCTAAATCTTGACTTCACTGTTAATCAGATCTTGTTGAAGGGTTCACAAGTTAGGGGGATTGAGATTCAGTGAAGATGCAGACGGGGATCAAATCCCCTTTCCACATTAGCTACCTCATACAAAAATCCAGTCTAGTTTGTTTCCAGTTAAACCTGTTCAAGCCTTAAGCAGCACAATTGAATCCCTAATAACACACTATTTAGTTCTAAATCATCCCTAGGTGTCCAAACCCAGAGACCAAAGTCAGCTCATTAGCATTACGTCTAAACTTTGATCAAGCCAATTTCCAATAAACCCCAGGTTGGCTAGGTATAAGCCTCAACTATGTTTAATAAACTCAAATTGTAATCAAAGTATCAATCGAATTTAGATATAGCACTATATTTCCTTTTCCTACCTTAAATGCAATAAAATTTGTTTTACATGAAACACAGAGGATATTTTTGCTATTTTCTTATTACCTGAATTTTATTTTATTATTATTTTGACTGAAAAGTCTTTATTTCTTTGATCATTGTGCTCTGGTCCATTTTTTGCTATCACAGGAAGATGATGAGCCTGCTATTGAGGTGGATGAAGCTCATATTAGTGAGGAAGAGAACAGAGAAGAACTAGAGACCTTGAAGGTTGAAGCTGATCTTCCATTTGAAGACCTTCACGAATTTCACTCAATAAATAACCGTAAGCACAAACTCGAAGTTTATCACGTGATAACGTTAATTAATTGCTTCTTTTGCCTATTAATTCCCTAAATTGTTGATGAACATAAATTTTCTCAGTTAGCATGAAAGGGAGTCCGGATTTCGATAAAAGCTCAACTATGTTTGTTGAGCAAAAAGATCAGAGTAAGGGTGAGATGTCAGTAAGTTGAAAGATCATCAATAAATTAAACCAAATCTCTATCACTGAAGCAATTAATTCTGTTTGTTAGTGATTCTGCAGAATACTGGAACCATGTTAATGGGTCCAAAAATGTTTCAGAGAATTTGTTGCGAAATTCTAATTGTTCAGAAAATTCAGATCATCCTATGCCTGAAATCAATCATGCACAATACTTTATAAGCCATCTCTCTCATGTGAGTTGCACTGACTCTTTTCTGCTTCTAAATCATGGTTTCGTATTTGGGTCAGACTGGTTATCATCTGCTAAATAGTAGGGATTTGATTATTCATATATAATCTGCAACTTGGTGATCTATTATTTTTTGCTTTTAATTAATTTTTGTGATCTTAACAAATTATTACCCCAGTGACGCATTGTACTTCCCATCAAAAAAAAATCATTAACGATTTTCCACTCGTGACCGGCAAGTTTACGTGTAGGTAATAGCCTTGTCTCTCCAGCGTCCATTAGGAAAAATTCTTCAATACGATATGAACCGGATGTGGAACATATTATGACATGGAATACTTCCATCAAGCAACTTGTTAGAATTGCCATCATCATTGTCTCCTTATGATAATTAATCTATTTAACTTACAAATTTATGGCAGGGACAAAGTAATGGTAATGAAGACATTTCCTCCTTTGAAGGACAGTTAACTATCAAGAAATCACATTCAAATCCTTGTTCAGAAAATGTTGACTCATGTGAAGAGGGACATACGAATCTTGATGTCACTGATGATGTGGTGAGATGATTTACTTATTTTTCATGTGTAATTGTTGCTTTCTTTGTGTAGCAACTATTTTATTCCTTTCAGCTTTAACTACTCATAAATACATTGACACAGAGACTGTTCTTTCAATAATGTTTCCATTATTGTAAATTACTTATATTTCAGTTTTTTCTATGAGCTTTTGAAATGCATATTTTGGTGGAGTATAATCACAACAGCAAACATTGGTGGAAGCGACTTGAGTTCTTAGTTTTCTTTGAGAAAAATTGACCTGGCCTGAGTTCATTCATCCTGTAAAATAATCCTGAACTCGAACCTATGGGAATAATTTGAGTTGGTTTTTGTTTCAATTTTTATTCCTAATTTCATAGTTTTTTTACTCTTTCTCTCTCTCCATATTACATGTTGCTTTTCATATATCATATAACTATTAAACTCATGCATATATAATATATGAATCTGGTCAAGTTTATTTTTTGGGTTTTGTAAACCAAAACTGGACTCTAGTCTGATTTTCAACTTTTCAAAATCCAAAACACTAAAATATTGGGCTACTTTGGATCAATTTTCTGGCCCATTCAGTGTCAATGGATTTTCTGCCCACTCCTAGATATTGTGTAGTACACCAGTAAGTTGCTTGAGTGCCCCTAATTTTAAAAATTTACGATCCTTTGGCACTTACCAGTGGCGGAGCATTGGGTTCCCATACAGAAGGTTGCAATGATTGATAAGGTGAATGATTATAAGTAGAAATACATTTAAGATTTTTAGTTTTAACACATTCATTCCATACTTGTTTTGTTTATTCTTTAAATTGAAGATAATATTAATCAAAGTCTTCATCTTGATAAAGAAACCTTTTTTAAGCTATCTGCTTGTATGATGTTGACCTAGATCCACTGGTCTTTGCATGCTCAAATAAGGGTGCTTTTCTTTTTGAAGACATATTTTACTTCTTTACTTAGATGCATTCTTTTATAATTATAAAATGTGTAGTTATGGATTGTGGATTATACTTTCTCTTTGCTGACGCAATCCTGAAAAATTAACATAGTTTTTTACAGGATGATATGGATTACAATCTTGTAGGAGAAGTGAAGGTATGATAACTTGTGTATGTAAAATTAATATATTGCAAAGTTCATTTACTTCAAAATATTGTTTTGTTTATCAAGCAAAATTTATAGTAGTATTTGTTCATGCTCATTCATAGTAAGATGTAAAGGATCTATGTGCATGTTATGGTTTGAAATACTAGTTTCTGCAATTCATTTGGGGAAAGATTAAAAGGGCAACTTGGTGCATGAAGCTCCCGTCATGCGGGGTCCTAGAGAAGGGTCTATTGTACGCAGTCTTATCCTACTTTGTAAGAGGCTGTTTCTAGGACTCGAACCTGTGACCTTTTACGCACAAGGCGGCAACTTTACCATTGCGCCAAGGTTCCCCTTTTAATGTGGGGCAAGATTATTTTTACTATTTTTATTTTTTAAAATATCTTCTTGGTGACTTGTGATTATGCATTAGTTTGCTACTTGAATATCAATTTCACATATTTACAAAGTTGGTTAGAGAGCAGTATTGAAACCCTAGTAATTCACACTTGGATTAAAATAGACTTTGATATACTTTTTGATGTGCTGAGGACATTTTGGATTGGTAACTCTGAGAATAACAATTTATTATGTGTTTTGGCGATAGGCATAGTTCTGTTTTACAAATTTGCTGGAGAATACTGGTGAATGAGCTCAAAATATGGCATGTTTCTGGGCTATCAGAAACTTAGAATGCGCGGATGATCAGTCTCTCGACTCAATTAATAAAATTTTATAGATGTATTACAGTTGGTCAAATCCGATAGGTGTTCTATTATTCTATACTGTAAGAAATGATGCATCTGATTATTTACTTTTTTTTCCCCCCTTTTCTGTCTGCCTATTAACAAACACATCAACTCTTGTTTTCTATTTGTTTGATTTAGCTATGGTTGTATTACTTGTGTCTAGGATGATGAGGCGACAATATCTGAAGAGGAAGACTTGGCAAAGAAAGAAGTCGCTAACCATCTCGAGGAGGTACAAGTTCCTTTTGGGATTTTGTTGTGCTTTTGTTCTATTTTCAAGATACTTGCAGCAACTTTGCCAACTAGTCTAATAATTACATTTATCAAAACAAAATACATGATGTCCTTTACTGGCTTATTATATAAGAAAAATGGATGATTCTGATATTTCTCTAGGTTCATGTAATTAATAATATCTGCAAAGACCATTGCATGTAATTAACATCTGCAAAAGCTGGTTGACTTTTCATGAATATTGACACATCTCTTCCCTGCTATCTAATCTGCGTGGCAGATGTGCCCCTTTAATTTACTAGTAGGTCAGTATTAGAGGATCTTGATGCTGCTTTATTTCTCTTCCATGATTTTGAAACTTCTAAATATTAGTGACTTTAAACGTTGGCTATACTTCTCGGCTGTCTATAATCTTCCAATGTTTAAAGAGTAGAATTTCTTTTCGTAAAAAACATAAAACTTCCATCATTTTTTTTGTGGCATTGGCTGCTATTTTTCATTATCTACTGATAGTCCTCAAGCAGCCTGCTTTTCACAGATAAAGTTACTGCAAGAAGAGAGTGAAATCCCTATTGAGGAGCTGCTTGCAAGGTACAAGAAGGTATGATTTTTTAATGGTCTTTGTGAGTTTGTAATGGTTTTTAACAAACTAATGTCACTTCCTGATCGCTGGTTTAGGTTTCTTGCATTGATGATGGCACAGAGAAGTCTGAATGTTCTTCCTCTGGTTCTGATGATCAACAAGATTGCCCAGTGAATGAGGATCTTCATTACAAAACCAAATTGCTTGATGGTGCACAACAACAGGACTACCACCCAGATCTTGATGAATCAGAATCTGTTTTGGAAGAGATGAAGATAAATCATGGTAGTGTGGTAGAAGGGAAGGAGAGTGAAATTATAATTTCTGATGCTGCAGCTGCTGCAAGATCAGCTCAACCAACTGGAAACACTTTCTTAACTACAAAAGTGCGGACAAAGTTCCCTTTCCTTATTAAGCATCCTCTTCGTGAGTATCAACATATTGGCCTAGATTGGCTCGTAACAATGTATGAAAAGAGGTTAAATGGAATTCTAGCAGATGAAATGGGTTTAGGTAAGACAATCATGACAATTGCTCTTCTTGCACACCTGGCCTGTGAGAAAGGAATATGGGGTCCTCATCTCATTGTGGTACCAACCAGTGTCATGCTCAACTGGGAAACTGAATTTCTCAAATGGTGCCCTGCGTTTAAGATACTAACCTACTTTGGTAGTGCAAAAGAAAGGAAGCATAAACGGCAGGGTTGGTTAAAGCCTAATTACTTTCATATATGTATAACTACCTACAGGCTTGTTATACAGGATTCAAAAGTATTTAAGCGAAAAAAATGGAAATATCTTATTCTGGATGAAGCTCACCTGATTAAGAACTGGAAATCTCAAAGGTGGCAGACTTTACTAAATTTTAACTCTAAACGAAGAATGCTGTTGACTGGAACACCACTGCAGAATGATCTTATGGAACTTTGGTCCTTGATGCATTTCTTAATGCCTCATGTTTTTCAGTCTCATCAAGAATTCAAAGATTGGTTTTGCAATCCTATATCTGGAATGGTGGAGGGCCAGGAAAAAGTTAACAAAGAAGTCATTGATAGATTGCATAATGTACTTCGTCCGTTTATTTTAAGGCGCTTAAAACGAGATGTTGAAAAACAACTGCCAAAGAAGCACGAGCATGTGATTTATTGTAGGCTTTCTAGAAGGCAAAGAAATTTGTACGAGGATTTTGTTGCCAGCTCAGAAACTCAAGCAACATTGGCCAGTGCAAACTTTTTTGCAATGATCAGTGTTATAATGCAGCTACGCAAAGTTTGTAACCATCCAGACCTTTTTGAAGGTCGTCCAATCGTGAGTTCGTTTGACATGCCTGGTATTGACATGCAATTGAGCTCTGCTATTTGTACCATATTTTCTAGTGGCCCATTTTCTCAAGTAGATCTCTGTGGTTTGAATTTTGTGTTCACCCGAAATGAATTTTGCATGACTTCATGGTTAACCAACGAAGTGGCCGCTATTGCTTGCTCATCGAATATGATACAGGATGCTTGGCTTGAAGCTTCAGGCTGTTTTTCATTTATCCAGAGTAGTTATGACTGGAAGAAGAATAATCATGGGAGTAATATATTTGAAAAGATTCAGAATGCCCTCATTGAGGAAAGAGTTAAACAAGTTAAAGAAAAAGCAGCTTCAATTGCATGGTGGAATTCCTTGCGGTGTGAGAAGAAGCCAGTCTATGGAACTAATTTGAGGAAGCTTGTAACTGTAAAACATCCGGTCTTTGACATTCATGAGCAGAAGAACAGCGCTTCATGCTACTTAAATTTTTCATCAAAACTGGCAGACATAACTCTCTCACCACTTGAACGTTTTCAGAAAATACATGACCTAATAGAGTGTTTTATGTTTGCAATTCCTGCTTCACGTTCCTCTTCTCCAGTTTGCTGGTGCAGTAAAGTTAGATCCCCTGTTTTTCTGGATCCAGGATATAAGGAAGAATGTACTGAGATCATTTCACCTTTATTATCACCTATTAGACCTGCCATTGTTCGGCAACAAGTTTATTTTCCTGATAGGCGCCTGATTCAATTTGACTGCGGGAAGCTACAGGAGCTTGCAGTTCTGCTAAGACGTCTTAAAATTGAAGGACATAGGGCTTTGATCTTTACTCAAATGACTAAGATGCTTGATATCTTGGAGGCTTTCATTAATTTGTATGGGTATACTTACATGCGACTAGACGGATCTACATCACCTGAAGATAGACAGACATTGATGCAGCGTTTTAATACAAATCCCAAATTTTTTCTATTTATTTTATCCACACGTAGTGGCGGTGTAGGGATTAACCTAGTTGGTGCAGATACAGTCATTTTTTATGACAGTGACTGGAATCCTGCAATGGACCAACAAGCGCAAGATAGGTGCCATAGAATTGGGCAGACGAGGGAAGTGCACATCTACCGATTTATTAGTGTGTGTACAATTGAGGAGAATATATTGAAGAAGGCAAATCAGAAGCGTGCGCTTGATGATTTGGTGATACAGAGTGGCAGCTATAATATGGAGTTCTTCAAGAAACTTGATCCTATGGAACTATTTTCTGGTCATGGAAGTCTGGGTCTGGAAAATTTGCAGAAAGGGAACTCAAGCACCATGGATTATTCTGTTCATCGAGTGGAAACACCTTTTTCTAATGTAGATGTTGAAGCAGCTATCAAACATGCTGAAGACGAAGCAGATTATATGGCCCTTAAAAAGTTAGAAGAGGAAGAGGCTGTTGATAACCAAGAATTTACTGAAGATGTCACTGGTAGATCAGAGGACGATGAGCCTGCTAATTGGGATGATATGAAACTTGATGAAAGAGCTGCTGAAGAGCAGAACTGCTTGAGTTCTGCTGTAAAAAATGATAATGATGTTTTCTTATCCAGTTGTAATATGAATGAACAAAAGAATATCACATTAACAATGGAAGATGATGATATTGACATGCTTGCTGATGTTAAGCAGATGGCAGCAGCGGCAGCAGCTGCTGGGCAAGCAAGTTCATCGTTTGAGAACCAGCTTCGCCCAATTGACAGATACGCAATGCGATTTCTGGAACTCTGGGATCCAGTAGTTGACAAATCTGCTATGATATATCAGGCAAATGTTGAAGAGCAAGAATGGGAGCTTGATCGCATCGAGAAATTTAAGGATGATCTAGAAGCTGAGATTGATGAAGATCAGGAACCATTTAAATATGAAAGTAAGAACATTTTACTGAATTACAAGTCTTCAGTTTTGTGGTGCATCAGCTAAGATTCTTTGTTCCCCACTCCTTGTTAGCTTTGATGTTATTTTTCTTCTACATTGACTCTGATTTACTAAATCGTGATTATTGGCTGTTAGGATTGCCTTTTCTGTTGTCTGAAACTGCTGCAGTATACTACATTCTACTTCTACGTTTGTTAATATGATTTGACGTTGTGTACGGAATGCTTACCCATGCTGATATAACCTTGATTTAGTTGAGCAATTATAGCCCGCATCAACCATGCCATGACAGACTATGTTTGCTAATCATTTTCCACAGTTTGCTTTGGTGTTGGATTTGGTTCTCTTATAGCTCATACACTTTGATGATCACACACTTTTGCTCTTAATTTATATTTTTATTCCATTTTGGCCCTTTTGATTATAAGTTTGTGGACAAGAACAGCAACCTACTTTAATAGTTTGGAATTTTTAATTCTTACCCTTTCACATTTATCCACAAATTTATGCCTTCTATTGTTTGATGTGAAAATCGGCAAATTTCAATTTGAAGCATTAAATTAAGAAAGTTATGAGGAGCTGTATAGAGAATCAGACTAAATTTTATCGTGGCAAATGAAACTTTTCTCAACTCTTTTATAGAACAACTTTATCTGCATCTCTAATAAAAATCTCCTTTATCCTGATTTTTACTTGTCATTTTCCGCATAATGTCATCTCTTATACTCTTGATCATTGAATGTCATTTTTTACTTGCAATTTTTTCTCCAGGATGGGATGCTGAGTTTGCAACCACGGCATACCGTCAGCACGTTGAAGCTTTGACTCAACAACAGGTTTGGTTCTCCAAATTGAGGTTCTCTATTATTCTTTTTTATTATGTGTGAACTGATTTTATCTTAATTGTGTCATCTTTAGTTGTTGGAAGAACTAGAGTCTGAAGCTCAATTTGCTGAGGATGCAGATGATGAGAATGGCACTATCAAGTAAGTCTGTTGATATTTGATATTATGTTTTTAATGACTGTTCGCGAATTCCTGACCTGTCAATTTTATTTATTTTAAGAAATGAGAGCAAGAAATGGACAAGTTATTTTGAATTTTGTTATAAACTGACACCAAAAAGTACAGAAATAGGAGGTAACGCAAGGCATGACTATACTCACCACTCTTGGAAATCCACCAAAGTGTTTAGAGAAAGACAAGAAGATAAAGCTTCTAACAAGTTTAAGAGCTCAAAATATGTTTTTTTTTATCTCCCAAAAAAATTTATCCTTTCCTAAAATACAAAAGATGGCCTTTATAGGCAAGACTTGAACATCCTTCCAAGATGAGTCAAAAGCGTTAAATGAGATTTGTTGTTTCCTAAGGCCTTGAGAATGAAAAAGTGAGTCTAACAATGGTAGGGTTATTAAAAACTTACAGGTTTCTAAGTACCAAGAAGAAAATCACCGAGTATACCAAAAGTTGGTTGGACATTTCAGTAAAAGGACCATAACTTTCTGTAGGAAGATTATGTTTTTTTTTAAAAAAAATTAGACATCCGTGACTTTCAAATGATATATATTAGGTGCTCGGAAGTGGTGAGAGTCGCACACACGGAGGTGAACAACATATCAAAACTATATATATAAAATTGGACATTTTATTAGGGTTTAATTAAACCAATTTAAATTAATCCTATAATAGCTATGAACTGATTGAAATTATTTACATAAGTTTTATTTAATTAAAAATGTATTGTTATTCATGTTACAAGCCGCCCGCGATTGTGGTGCTTGTGTGAAGCCTCCGCCGTGACTGTTAGGCTCACGATGCTCTATCACGGTCAAGAGGCTCTCGCGAGGCCTCTGTTGCAAGGCTCGTGCGATGCCTCTGTAGTAGCCGGGGCAACGCTTTTGCTGTGGCCAAGGCGACACCTCCGCAAAACTCGATTGATGCCTCTGCCATAGTCACGGGGCTCGCAAGACGGCTTCGCGGTTGCTGCAAGGATTGGGCTTCAATCATGCGAGGGCAAAATTGAACCTTATGAGCGACTGTCATCTCTCAAATGCATGCACTTAAGTGCGCTTCTTTGAAGCAGTTCACCTAGGTAGTGACCCAGGCGCACCTGGCTGCGCGTTGTGCCTAGGTGCAGCTAGGCGTGTGCCTTTCACAACTATCAAGCATCCATAGGAATAACATCGCACTAAACTTCATCTTTATACTTATTGCCAATAAACAATTCAACAAGACATCTTTTAGTTATGCTTAACTCATTACCTTTACGAAACCATGATAGCTTGTAAGGTTGAGGATGATATTCAGTCTTTAGTTTCAGCTTCTCCATCATTGTAGTAGCCGCAACATTCTCTCAACTTCCTCCGTTAATGATGACATTGCTCACCTTACCATGAGAAGTGCATCTAGTGTAAAAGATATTGTCGCGAAGCCATGTCTCATCTTTCAACATAAGTAGCATTGAGGCTACATTGTACCACCAAAGATTCTTCATCTTCATAAGTAATCTCTCCTTCATTGGATCTATCGTAGATAGGTACTGCCTCATAAGTTTACTCCTCATAAGTAGATGCACTCCCTCAATTATAAGCACCACCACTTGAGAAACAACCACCAAATCAGCTTGAATCTTTTTGTTGTTTTAAACCTTGAGAGCCAACTTGCATACATCATTATAAGTCCAATATGGTTGCAGTTGGACAACATTTCCCAACTCATATCTTAGTCCTCCAAGAAAATGAGCGATAGTTTATTCCTCCGGCTCTAAAATATCATTTCTCATCATGAGATTCTTAAATTCATCAATGTAATCTTCCACGGATAGATCTTTTTGTTTGAGATTGTGATATTTAAGAAAAATATCTTGACAATAATTTCCTACGTAATTTCTTTTTCATTTTGTCCCACGTCTTAATCTTTTGCTTCTTTAGGTGCTCCCACCAAACGCATGCATATTTCTTCAACTAGAGAGTGACAAACTTCACTTTACGATCTTCTGAAACTTCTTTGAATTCACAGACTCGTTCAATGGAGTTGAGCTAATCTATGAATTCATTAGGATTATTTCTTCCATCAAAATTTGGAATGTCAACTTTAAAGTCAAAATATCTCACGAACATTGTTCCTTCGACATCTTTGATCCTGAAATGCATTATCACTTGAATCATTATTTCGATTACCATGAAATGGATTAAAACTCATTTCATAATTACAGAATCAACCTTCGAACCATGACCCTCAACATTAGGTTCTAAAGGTTTGCCATGTGCGAGACATTACTCGAGTTGTCGCACTTGTCTCCTTAAGTCATCTAACTCCGATATCATGAGGGTCTTGTTGATGAGCTGCAAGATCATCAATATTTGGTTTGTGTCTTCTACGACCAGTCATTGAAAACCTCACTCTGATACTAACTTGACACTTGCAAGTGCAAGAGAAATAAGAGGTGACACAAGTCAAGACTTTATACTCACCACTCTATGAAATCCACCAAGTTTAGAGAAATACAAAATGATAAAGCTTCTAACAAGCTTAAGAGCTCAAAATATGTTTTCTTTGTTTTTTTATCCTCCAAAAATAATATCCTTCCCACAATACAAAAGATGACCTTTATAGGTAGACGCGAACAACCTTTCAAGATGAGTCAAAAGCATTAAATGAGATTTGATGTTTCCTAAGGTCTTGAGAATGAAAAAAGTGAGTCTAACAATGGCAGAGTTATTAAAGACTTATAGGTTTTCAAATACCAGGAAGAAAATCACCAAGAATACCATAAGTTGGTCGAACATTCCAAATTCCCAAGTAGCAACACCATCCTCAGACTTCCGTAAAAGGCCCGTAACTTTCATTAGGAGGATTATGTTGTTTTTTATAAAAAAAAACTAGATATCTGTGGCTTTCTAATGATATATGGCTTTTGGAACTTTTTTGAGTCATAAACTAATCGACAAGTTATTCTGAATTTTGTTGTAATCGTCAGTCTTCATAATATTTACTGATTATGATGGAAAAAAATAGTTGATACGTATCATATGTTTGGTGTATCATGAGAGATGATTTTTCTTAAATGGCATTTCTTTCATATCATATTTTTGTCAGTGCATTAAAAGTAGAAATTCCATTTTGAGTGAAAAAGTTAATTTTTCCTCAGGAATGCAACACCTACTGAGAGGAAGCCTAAGACGAAAAAGAAGATGAAAAAGACAAAGTTCAAGTCTTTGAAGAAAGGATCTCTATCATCTGATATGGAAGTTGTCAATGAAGAACTAGAACTAGATGCCATGTCTATTGATGATAAAGTTTTTTCACCAGAGATTAGTTTTGTTGAGTCTCCACCTTGCTCACCAGTCAGAAGAAAGCGTAAGAAGGTTTCTCTGTCAGAAGATGATGAAAATAGCTTGAGACAAAGCAAAAAGAAAGTTAAGAAAGCTTCTCGCTGCAATCATGCTGTTGACTCTGACAGCTTTGCTAAGTTTACTGCTGAAACTACAGAATTGAACTTTGGAGAAGGTGCCATTGAGTCAGGAGTAGCAAACAGATTGAAGTCTGATGGTAGGATTTCTATTGCATCTGCTGCAGGCAAACGTGTTTTGGTGGTGAAGCCAGAAAAGTTAAGAAAGAGGGTTCACGTTTGGTCCAGAGAATGTTTTCCTTCTCCAGACAGCTGGTCATCTCTGGAAGATGCCTTGTTGTGTGCAATTGTTCATGAGTATGGAATTAATTGGAGTTTTGCGAGTGACATACTTTATGGTGTACCTGGTGGTGGGTCTTACAGAGGACGGTATCGCCATCCTGTTCATTGTTGCGAGAGATTCCGAGAACTGTTTTTCAAGTATGTCCTATCTGCTGTGGACATTACTAACACTGAAAAGAATAGCTCTTCTGGTTCTGGAAAGGCACTTTTAAAACTGACTGAGGTACCTGTTTTCAATCTTTTAGTTGTTTCTTCTGATTGATTGGTTTACATTCTAGATTTTTGAGCTAACCAACAAGTTTTAGAACAGACTAAATTTCATAGTGGAAAATTGTTTTACAAGACATTATGTGCCTAATGCCGTCAGCAATTTTGTGATTGTCTGGTAGTTTCAGGTTGATGCTTGAATCTTTTTACTACACCTAAAATATTCTGTCTACTTCATATAAACTCAGTATACAGTGGGTATTCATGATATAGACCTAAGAAATTAGTGCAGAGTAAATCTCAAAGATACCCTGCTGTCTTTTTTTCCTTTTTATTTTTTTAATCTTGATTTGATCCATCCATGAACCAGTGGACGTAGTTGATTGCAAACCTCCATTTCACAAGATGGGCAAGACTTGATCTGCGCTTAAAGGAACTACCAGAGCAGTTCCTTCCTAATGAAATATATTTGGAAATCTTTTGTATTTTTGTTTATCAACAGGTCACCAAGTTGCATGGTTTTAATATATCTAGATCTAGTTTCTCTTGAGCTTGTTATCAAGATTGAGATTTGCCATATTTAGATGACCTTCTGTTCTGTAGACCAACTCTCATGGAGTCATGGCAGGGACTGTCACATGTGCATTCATTTACACCTTAAACCATAACCAATGAACACCAGAAGGTTAATTATTCAAACATCTACTCTAGTTTGATTTTCGTTCCTTGTTTGTTACCTCTATTTGTTAGATTGGCTGTTGTTTTGTTCTGGCTCTCATGAGACGCACATCTCCTTAAAGAGATAGACATGCTCTTCTTATCTTACTATCATTATATTCTTTCATTATTACTAACATCATAAAATTGCAGGATCAAATACGTGCACTGCTCAATGTTACAAGTGAGTTACCTGATAATGAGTTACTCCTCCAGAAACATTTTGTAGCTATTATTTCTTCTGTTTGGAGAGCGAAATGTCGTGTCGACGTGCGTCAAACCATGACATGTTCTAAAGTTGGCTTTTATCCAAATAAGAATTTGTCTGATCCATCTCTGAAGAAGTCTCCAAGACTTACGGAAAAGATGAGTTTAACAAACTTGAGAGAATGTAGTAAGTTGGTATCGAGGGCCCTTGTTGATGCTCATGATAGTCATGAAGATCCAATGATTGTTACCAACAAGCTCAACTCTAATTCTAGCTTCGAACATATGGATTTGATATTGGGTTTTACTAGAAATTCTGTGGAATCTGAGAGTGCTTTCCCATTGGTTGTTAGAGTTTCAATACATAGCCCTGTACTTCTGGAAGAAGCAAAGGAACCTCCCTGTCAATCTTTACTGGCAGAATCATCATGTATGATTGCTGAAAATCGTTTCAGGTGAGCTTGTTTTACATCTTTGATTTCTTAAGTTAGAGGTAGTTGGCATTTTTTGTTACTCCAGAAGTGATTAATCAAATCAATTCATGATATCACAACATTTAGCTCCTAACCAAGCAGTAAAATGGCAAGAATGTTAGTGTAGTGATGTTGCACTTTCAAAGCTACAGTATTGAATTTACATGACCCAATTCTGATAGTTACTTATTGTATGTGTTAATTTTTTGTATACAAATAAGCCTCTTAATTTCAGTTGTACTACATGCTTAAGAATAAACCTATGTTTATCCTTTTTTAAAAAAATTAAGTTAATGGTACTAAGAATCAAATAAAAGAATATTATGTTTGTTCTTGAAGTAAAAACAGCCTGATATGTTGTTGAATTACTTCAAAAGTGATTACGCATCAATTATGTTCATAAGAACAAAGAGAAGTAATATCTACTCTATACCCAATAACTATCAGTACACAATGGGTCAATCTTCCATAATGGAGCCCAATAAATAAAAATTGAAAATTTCTCCTAGTCTTTCTTAAATAGGTTATATTTTGAGTTAATTTTTGCATAGTAGATCATTTATTTCTTGATTTTTGTTTTTAAAAAAATATCATACAGGTCTAATGTCATGCCCATTTGTTATGTTTGTATTAGCCAAGTAGTTGTAATTTATAGGATAAGTTTTATGGTCTTCGATATGTTATATTTGGACAGCTCATATGTTTCTCCACTCTGTTAAATCAAAAAGACACTCTCCATTGTAGCTTCTATAAACGTTGACAGTCATTTTATTTGATTCTAATAACATGCCATTAAGTTTGTGGTTTTCTTGTTTTTTACTTGTGGAACTGTAAAAAAGAACGTGATTGATTGATTAATTTTTTTTTCACATAGGTTGGCATCTGAAGCTTGTTTTGAGGGTGATGGTTATGGATGGGCCTCATCTGCTTTTCCATCATATGATCACAACAAAAAACGATTTGGAATGAAGTCTCAATTAGGCAAGAACAAATCTGGAGCTGATTTTGTAAAGCCTAGGAAATTGAAATCTCAATTGACTTCAGAAACACAGGATGACTCTAGCAACCATATTCCACTACCAACATCGACCATAGAATACACCATGTCTGACACTGATTATGATATTTTTCATCCGGATGCACTTCTTGAAGAGCCAGAGCAATTAGAACATCTCCCTCACAATGACGATCCTTCTTTTCATGGCGGCCTTGAGGAGTTGGATATGCTGCCGGATATTACTGATACCGGATGATCCATCTTTGATGTGTTCCAACATTTAGGCCAATCAGAGACCTCCAAATAGTGGTTCTCTCAGCACTGGCAATATTTAATGAAATCATGCAGCATTTGCCTGAGGCACCACCAAAACAGGAGGGGGGCTGACCGAGCAGTTTGGTCTCCGGGAGGGCGCATGGCCATGGTAAAAGATTGGGGTTGGGGTGGTTAGGTTTAGAGAGCAGTGGTGGGTTTTTTCGGCACTTGCATGTATAGTGAAGCTAGGTCTCATTGATGTAATATATGGCTTGCTTATGAGCAAGAGATGGTATGTGTATTTAACCACAAAGGGATCTTTTTTCCATTTGGAAAATTTTGGGTCGATGGATACCCATGGAAAGAAAAGATGCTGTTCCCTCAATTATTTAAATGAAAATTTCACTGCATTTACTAATCTACTTTTCATTGATTATTATTTGGTGGGATTCAAGGCATTCTGAAGCATTGAAACTTCCTGCACTTATGTTATGTCTCTTTTTCACATATCGTATAGTCAAAAGTCTAGTATTTCTTCTACATTCCCTCAAATTAGTATCAAAGTCTCGAAGGATATGCGTTTCATGTGGAGGACACCGAGAGGGCATCCATGGAACTAGATGACGAAGTCATAATAGCCATGTATCATACCTGATTAAATTTGGTGTTGCACAATGAAAAATAATGCAGAATCAACTATATTCATATGTGATTTCTCTTCATTCATTTTTTATACATGATGCGGTTAAAATCCATTGCTTCATTGGATCTCACTCTCGAGAATTTCTTTCGTGACATGGCCAGCTCTACATAGATTAACACATGTTAGAAGGCTCGTCGGAAGTTGTCCCGGTAAGATCCCTCTGATGTTTAAGTCACTATGATGTCTAGCTCAATGGTAGAATGAAAAAAAAAGTATGGTCTATGTTTGTCAATGGCCTGCCGACCGACTAAAATAGCTCGACCAGCGAGAAGGCTCAGCCTAGTGACTCGACTTATACCTAATATTTATAAACCCATGGAGATCATGGAAAAGTAGGGATAGTGATCCATGTCTGTCTATGGCATGTGGAGCCTAGCTAAAAGAGACCGACCAACCAAGAGGATTCGACTTTGTGAATTGACTCAGAGTGACTCAGAGTGAAACGAAGACTCGGAGTGACTCGGAGTGAATTGACTTTGTGAATTGACTCAGAGTGATCCATGTCTGTCTATGGCATGTCTGTCTAATGACTCAGAGTGAAACGACCATTCATATTAGCTCCCCATGGGTTGGATCGGATGTAAGCTGACCATTTACTTGGAGGTCACAGGTTCGAAAGTCGTCAGTTGTACACGGGGATAAAATCCTGATTTGGTGGCATTAATTCCCTTGACCCCAAATACCTCACCACACCAGTGATAATCATGATTTATCTTCTCCATGTTGATCCTGGGACGGGCTGGCAGAGACACTAGGGATGAGCGTTTAGACTAGCTCGGCGGCTCGACCAAGCATGATTACATGATTTGGATAATGGCGACTCAATATGATGACTTAGAGATCTAGAGTGGAACTGATATATTGGCGATAATAATAGACAGATTTAATATTTCTATGCCCAAAATTATTGGTTCAGTGTTTCTTTCTCATATTATATAAATTTGAATGCTCTCAATAATACATATATTTTAACACAGGAGTAGACGAAGACTCTACCGCCTGACCTTTGTCATAAAACTTATTTGCATTCTAAAGAAAAACTGAAAGATTATAACAAATAGTGATAAAAGAGACATAATTAGGACAACAAATCTAATGGTTTCAATTATTCTTCATTTCATGATAGAACAGAACTCAAGCAAGTCGATGATGATACACAAATTAATAGCCGTCTTGTGCTAATCGACGATTACTTTGGAGGGTAGGGGAGGGGAGTAGAAGTCTGGTTAGGGTTGGCACGAGGAGGAGGGTAGACAGGATAGCGATGGATGCAGTGGAACCAAGGGTTGTCCGAGTCCATGGTCGAGTCTTTCAGGGCTCGCCACACCACGCTACAGGCCTTGAATCCGGTCCCGAAGGCTAACATCCACACTCTGTCTCCTTCCTTGATCCTCCTCTTCGCCTCGAAATAGGCCAACTCGTAGAACACTAAACTGCTCGATGTATTGCCGAACCGATGCAAGCACATTCGCGCCGGTTCCACCACCTCCTCTTCGAACCTATTGCAGCAATACAATTAAGATGTATAAATGTTCTTCCTTTTCGGATTTAGTTAATAGTGCTGAATCCAGGAAGCGCGCCGTACGCACCTCATCAGGCGTCTGACGGCGTCGATGACGGCCTTCCCGCCGGCGTGGATGCACATGTGGTCGAACGCGCGCTTGAAGTCCGGGACGTGCGCCATGGCCGCCTTCTGGTCGCCGCCCAGGTACAGCTTGGCCACGCGGCAGGCGTAGCGGAGCATCTCCGACACCGGCAGCACGCGCGGAGCGAGGTCGGTGATGTGGGACTTGAGGCCGGCGCCGGCGACGCGGACGAGGTCCTTGGTGAGCGCGACGCCCACGTGGCCCTTCCTCGTCCTCCATCTGGACGGCCGCGTTGTAGGCCGCGTCGTCGGCGCCGTGGTGCGAGCGCAGCGACCGCACCAGCTCCATCTTGGCCCGGCCTCGCGACGCCGGGTCGCTGCTCACCAGCGCCGCCGCGGTGCCCGCGCGGAAGATGCAGTTGGTCACCAGCATGTGCCGGTTGTCGCCGAAGTACCTGTTCGAGCTCGATTAATGAAAGGGGAGATTAAAACTGCAGCGAGGGAACGATCAATTAGTACCAATTGAGGCTGATGCTCTCGGTGACGACGATGAGGCCGTAGCCCTTTCTCCGCCGGAGCACCTTCGCCGCGAGATCAATCGCCACGGTGCCGGCGCTACACCCCATCCCGGCCAAGTTGAACGTCTTCACCCCCTCCTTCATCCCGAAGCGGCGGACGAGCATGGAGGAGATGGACGGCGCGGGGCTGAACATGCTGCAGGCGGAGACGACGAGGTCAATCTGGGAGGGATGGGTATCGGTCTTGGCGAGCAGGTGCTGGACGGCGCCGAACATCCCCTCCTCCGCCTCCTGGACGGCGCACTGCCGCTTTTTGTCGAGGTCGTCGGAGTGGAACACGAAAGGCGGCATGTAGGTCTCGTCCCCGAGGCCGGACTTGCTGTAGATGGCGCGCATGAACGCCTCGCTCTCCGCCGAGTGCCGCTGGTTGCGGCGGCCGAAGAACTCGCACACCTCGTAGCTGCCGCGGAAGTCGGCCTCGGGCCTGTAGCAGCTGTAGTCGAGGAGGAAGACGGGGAGGCGGCGGCGTCGGAGGAAGGCGATGAGGGAAATCAGAGAGCACCAGACGAGGCAGAGGAGCGCAGGGCGGCGGGAGAGGAAGAGGAGGGGCGGTTCGGAGAGGCGAGGAGTATGGACGGGGACGAAGGCTACGGCTGAGAGGAGGAGGAGGAAGAAGACGACGACCAAGAAATGCCACGGCATGCCATTGCCGCTGCTCGTCATATCAGAAGCTTCCTAGACGACCGGAGTCGGTTGCTCTTTTGCCGTTGAATTATCGGGATGGATGGATGGATGGATTCTATGCACAATTTATATAGCGGAAAATTAAAAATAAATAAATAAAATAAATAAATAAATAAATAGATAGATTCAGCTTGTTTTACCTTTAAATAGTGGAAAAATGACGAAAACTTCCCAAATCAAACTTGCAGTCTCCACTTGATAAAATGTGTACAGGTACTCCCTGATGAGATTGATAAGATGATTTTATGTATTTTTTTATCAATATAAAAGAGTAAAAATTTAATATATATTATAAAATTTTGAGTATAAATTATTTAAATTAAGTACTAATTTAAGAAATTTGAATATTATTTAAAAAAAATTGAGTATACATTATTTAAGTATATAGTAAAATTTTCAGTATACATTATAAAATTTAAGTATGAATTGATTTAGATTTAGTATTATTTGAAGAAATTTGAGTATAAATTTAAAAATTTGAGTATGTGAAGTCATCACATCAATATCTTCACAGAGGGGTCATCGAAACTTTATACTCAAATTTCTTAAATTAATATTAAATTTCAAACAATTTATACTCAAATATTTACAATGTATACTGAGTTTTTACTCTTTTATACTGATAAAAAAATATACAAAATTATCTTATCAATCCTATTAGGGAGTGCATGCAAAGATTTTATCAAATACGAATTGCAGGTTAATTTTGATTTGGAAATTTTTTTCCAATTAACTCTTAAATAATTGCACCGAATTGTGGGTCTCTACTCTCTAGTTAGTCGTTGAATTGTGATCCAATGGTATTTGCAAGGCTAAGATCTTCAGAAGATCTAGTGTGGAAGTACTGGCAAGCCATAAGAGTTTACTGACTGAAGAGAGTTAATATCTTAGCCATCGAGCGACTTTGATTGACTTAGCATCCGGAAGATGGTCCCTCGATAATTTATGTAGGACATGGAGATCCATAAAGTAGTCGGTCACCTCGGTGTAGTGCTACCACCATACAGCTAATCGACTAGGGGACTGTAGTTTTTTATATGTGAACCATCATTGTCGGCAAAAATAAATGACTATACGAAAACAATACACAACAAATTAGTTAAATAATAATATATAATATATTTTTGTATATTTATATATTCTACTATTGAATTTTGAAAACCATATATATGTTGAATCATATACAAGTAATAGTGCATTGAAAAATAAAATAACTAAAATTTAAACAATTCCACCTCTGAATTGTACATTTATTATGTTTCAGGTATTACGATATTTTTAGCATTTAAATTCAGGGTGAAGATCTCTTATCTAAGATAGGAAATAGCAGAGTACTTTAGAAACATGAAAGCAAGTAGGCATTACCTTTTTGTTCTTCTCTTGTTTGGAAACAGATATGAGCGAAGCCAAGTTCAGAGACAGATATCATCAGTTGAGCTCAACGGAAGCAGAGGATCATATAGGCCCACTCCATTCATGAACAAAACTAGGAGGGACAAACCACCATCCGCTGGCTTGCAGCAAGGAACAAAAAAAAATTTCAGAAGCTGTTTACAATAATAACTGAAAACAAGTGAGATGAGTGCGATAGAAACGGTAGACAACTTTAAAGACTTCAATGGCAACAAAGCAATATGATGACTAACTATCCTAAAGCCATGAAAACAGAGATGAAGTTTCCAAGAGTGCATTGACCAACAACAAGACTGCAAGAGGGATGCAACTTTTACCCAGCATGTTAGGAGAACAAAGTTAGACTAAAGTGAAAATGTGCATAGCATTACTGGAGCACATGAATGCAGCGATGGTTTATGCACAAAACCCGGAGGCACATTAAATTTGAGCAGATGGATGGGTTCTCCAACCCTATTTATAGCTAATTAAAGTATTCTGGACCCCTGTGGGAATACATCCTCTTACTAGGAAAATAAAATTGTATCTGATATGTTTATTTTTTATTTTTATTTTTCATAAAAAAATATGATTTTTCATAAAACATGTTTAATTTGTATTTTTCAGATTTATTTACCAGAAAAAAAATATAACATTGTATTTTTCAGAATTGTTTTCTAAAAAAGATATAACATTTTCTAAAAACAAAAGAATAACATTTTCTAAAAATTAGAGAATGAAATAAAGTCATTTTTTAAAAAATAAAAAAAATATAATTTTCTAAAAATGAAAATAGAAAATGGAGCAAACTAAACGCTCCCTAAATTTTCCACTTGTTTTCCTAATGTTTTCAACAATCAGTAGATATCTCTCTTATGCTAAAATAACATGGCAACAATCAGGAACTACAATTATCAGAACCACGGAACGTTTGTTGGATATAAGTGAATGGAAAAGTAGTGGAGAAGAAAAAGACTCTATTGTAAATGAGACTGTTAGTCCCGGAAGTTTCAAGGCATATTGGTCAGAATTAAAAAAAATTCTTGTTTGTGGTCCTACCACGTTGTAGCAGCTATAAAATCGTAGCTACTACAACGTTCTAATTTAATCACATAGCTGCTACAATGTGGTTAGACCACAAACAAAACGTTGTAGCAGCTACGAAATCGTAGCTACTACGTGTCTAGACCAGAATATTGTAGCAGCTACGATTTTGTAGCTGCTACAACATGGTTAACTAGAATGTTGTAGCATGATGTGCGATCCGTAAGTGCACGTAAACGTCATCAAGTAATATAAAAGATTATCGTATCTACAGGGACTGATGAGGCAAACACTAGTGAATTTGCAACGCGGTTTGAAGTGTTCGTGAACTAGGACAAGTGAGAACTAGAGAAGGAGAAGTGAAGTAAGAGAAGTATGTGAGAAAATCTGATTAGGGAAGGTAGTCTTAGTATTTTGGTTTCATTGTGATGTCATTTGATGTACCATAGATAGCTAATTCCTATTCCTCTATGTTCATGCATAGTAGGAAGTCTAATCCAATACCGTGTTACCTCACGATGATTACGTCGGAGTGTTTTCCCTTTGGTAACCAGTGTCATTAGATGGATAGAGTAACCTAGAGAGTTCGGTTAAATCACTAAGGGTCCCCCAGTCATACAATCTAGATTAACACAAGTCATCTCTAATACGAAATTGGAAAAAACCCATTAAGCGCTAATTAGGTTCTTCCTTGTAGGGAATTAGTCTCCATTTTCAAGACAATGCTCACGGTTATCCAATTAAAGGATTATCCTTGTCACTAGGATTCTCCGATCATCTAATCGTGAGCATTTTCCGTACAAAGAAACAGCTCACATAAACACTCACATTTCATATAGACATTCAATCATATAAGATCTAAGCACAAATATACCATTGAAACAAGGGACAAGCATATCCATAGAGTTTATATCAAAACACATTACAAATACTCTTACATCCTAGAACTAGAAGAATCTACTCCATATACAAAAGAGAAATACCCAAAGACAATGAGACAAGCATTCTACAACCAAAAGAGAAGGGAGAAGAAACGTTTAGCCAAGTGAAGCGTGAAGTCTTTGAGAATCAATCCTTCGCCTTGGAGATAGACGGATGATGGAGACGATTTTGGATCATCAGAGAAGTGGGCGGAGATGGATGGTGAGCCAAGAGATGGAATCTCCCAAGGCAGAAACTTCCTCCCCAAAAAAAAGGGAAGGGTTTCCCCTTTTATAGCAAGGGGCACGACTCTCTTGCTTCCAGGCGGCACAGCCGTGCAAACAGGGAGTCATGACTGTGCAGATCTGCACGGTCGAGGTGTGGCATCCTTGGGCACTAGGAGGCATTCGGCATGGCTGTGCGAGGTGGCTCTTGACGAGAGCCACACAATCGTACTAGTTGGCACAACCCGAGTTGATGGTTTGCTCCAATGTCCGTTTTCGCTTCGTTTTGTTCCTTTTTACTTCATATCACATCCTGTCAATCAAAACAAATAAAGAGCAGATCTCCGAACAAAAGAGAGTACACATGCTGATAATAGAATAAAATGGCGCATGATAATGTAAATTACATCTATGAAAAATAAGTGAATGAGCTTCAATAATTGTATAAGAATATGCATATAACCTACGCGCATTATGGCAGCTATAAAATCGTAGCTGTTACAATGTAGCGCATAGTCACACAATGAGAGTCGGGGAGCATATCAAATCTGTATATATATTTGTGTGTGTGTGTGCGCGCGCGCGCACACACGCGTGGAGGGGGGACAAAAACTTAGAGGAAAATTAAGAGTGCAACTTTGGCTAAAAAAAAAAAGTTTGATAAAAATTCGACCCAATGACTTCTTGTAAAGAGCTTCGGTTTGGGTCGTGGGAGAGTAGTTCAATGCTCTAGTTCGTGAAAGTGGGGATGGTTCAGTACTTTGGAAAAGAGGTTCAATGCTTCAATTATAGCGGCTGGAGAGTTATTGGCATGTAGAGTGAGGAGGGGACAAACTGGAATGCGTCCTTTGAGTGTTCAGTAAAAATTGACAGTTGATAAATGCTGAAATAACAATGCTGAATATTAAAAAGAGTAAAATAAATTAGTCCTTTTGACCGTCTAGTCTCCCTGCCGTTCTTATTTATTAGTACTTCCGCACAGCTCAGGTCATGATCATTTATATTCGTACGCCAATCCACCATGCAGTTTCTGGCTGGGAAAAAAAAGCTGCTAGCTATAAAATGCATTTAACTCACTGGCCTTACCTAATTAGCATTTAAAATTAGAAACAAAATAAATGTTATCCAAATCTTACTTGATTAAGATCCACCTTTCTATTTGTTATTGTATCACTCAAAGTTTTGAGTTTATGTTGAACTAGACATCATGCACCTTCCTGAAAACTAGTCTCTAAATTTTTTTTACGGTCTGTGGATACCACTCAATGAGGACACAATGCCAGTTAAGCCGGTCCCAAATAAGGAAAAAAAGTTCAAATCCTTAATGATTTGAATTTCCAAAACTTGTTCTGGAAAATTGATTGACGGCACATGGCAGGCTTTACCGGTACCGTGTATTTAATGATTTAAAGGCCATGCTAACCTTCATCATCATATATTTAAAAAAGAAGAATATAAAAAAGTGAAAAGTAGTTGACACACATTTAGAACATCTTCGATGGTTGAGTTCTAAAAGATATTTTTTTTAGAGTTACATCAATGCTACATATAAAAATTACTTATTCTCTTCATAATTAAAAAAACTTCCCTATATATTTTTTAATTGTGGACTCTACATTATAAATCACATATCTTATTTATTATATTTTATTTAATATACCTTTATCATTAATTACAGGCTTCACCTTCACCTTCAAGTGAAAAAAAAGTTTGAATTTTCACTATTCCTCTTAAAGACTTAAACTAAAAACCTTAAACCTCATCTCTACCATGGTTCAAATTTTTTTATTTAACTTTTTTAATTTTATAGACCTCTTAAAAATTTTGTATTGGAAATGTCCTTAGATAAATTAACTTAAAAATAGAGAGGGAAGGTTGAGAATTTAGTGAGCGCACAGATCTCACATTAAAGAAGCCACTATGTCTTGCTTCCAACTCCCTAGATCAGATTGAAGGTGTTTGTCATTTTGTCATAAATTAGGATTGATGTTGTTATTCAACTTGGTTGCATAATTGCAACCCATATTCTTACATGCAAGATACAATGCAGAGTTAGATCACATATTCAAATCTCTTTTTTTTTTTTGGGTTGTTGTCTATGTTTAATTTATCCCACTAAAAGTGCTAAATTCTCTTTAAACCTACAAAAATTCATCACTCGTGTGCCCATAAAATCTGACTGCCCACACATCTGTCATGTGCGCCTAGCCACAGACCACCCAATTTTAGTAACTGAACTACTAGTTTCATCCAACAGTTTTACCCGAAATTGTTATAAATTTTTAGAAATATCTTAAAATTAATTTTAAGAAATAATAAAAAATTGGTGGCATAAGGGAGTTATCAATTTTGTAAGTTTAGGAGTAAACTATTTTTTAAAAAACAAATATAATAAAAAAGTTATAATAATTTTGGTCAAAATTATTATATGTTTTTCCCCAAATTTGGAATCTAAATGGACATACGCACTCAAGGAAGTCCTTGGAGTCCATCATACTTATAAAGTAACTAAATGGTTTTAAAAAAATGATATTAATAGTTTGGGTCAAACATGCTGCATGTAGATTATCATCTCAAATTTTCAATCTGAACAAATAAGGTGCACCCTAGGGGACTATTGGAATTACACATGCTTTCAAAATAACCAAATAAAGATAATTAGTCAAATTATTAGATTGATTTAGCAAATTTGATCTAGATTGTTAGATGGTCAAAAATGTTAATGGCTAACTAGCAATTTTAGTAAAAATTGTTAGTTTTGGCCAAACCTGTTAGATAAACATAGGTAGGCTATCAACAATTTTTAGCTAAAACAACTACATGGAATTTTCTCTGCAAACTTTGAATATGAATGGAAAGGTACCCCTAAGAGGTAATTTAAAGTGACCAAATGATTCAAAAATACTCATATAGAATTTTGACAAAAATTAAGATTTTTTCCTAAAAATCTTGAATATTAATAGAGAGAAGCATTCTATGAGGCTACTAGAGTCCACCTACAAGGCTACAATTTCAAAGTGATCGAACAACTAAAAATTGACTATCTAATAATTTTAACCAATTTTACTATATAGATCTAGAAGTAATAATTTTGATCAACACCGTTCGATTATCATATATATATATATATATATATATATATCAATTTTTTACCAAAACTTTTATGGTTTTTTAGCCATATTGACTAACATGGTCACAACTTTTTTTTAATCTATATTTCACTTCTTTGTTAACGAAATAATTTAGTCCTATACTTACAAAATTTATTGCACTTATATGCCAGTTTAGTTTGTATTATTATTATTTTTTAAATATGTTCTATAATAATTTATTTTAATTTATAATTCATGTAGACTTTGACTTAACTTGCTAGATGTCTCTCTTTAATCACACCTTTCTAATTTTGTGGATTTAGAGAGAATTTAGGGGTAAATTTGGTAGAACACTTAAAAGTGCCCTTCAGCTGATAAATAAAAAATGACACCCCTTTGATGTTTTAGATAAAAAAAGGGAGCCCTTTTGATTTTTTCTCATAAATTTTCAAGATAAAAATTATAAATATAAACATCCTTTCCAAATAAAAAGAGTATCTCATAATCTTAAAGGAAATACTACCACCTTACTATTCAGAGCTAGCCAAACGACAGTCAACAGGGAACCAATTACATATGAGTTCTTCCAAGAATTATAATGGAAAAGGGGATGGACAGTATGTAGAGAAGGTTTATCAGGGCAGCAGCCTTACCAATATAACAGAACGTCCATAATATGAAAGAGTAAAAACCATAACAGATTTTCTATGCTAATTCTAAAATTGTCAACCTCTGTTTTAAGTTCACAAATTCAAATGATAGATATGTGTAACATATTTCTCTAGCGGGAAACAGATGAACCTATCATCATAAAGCAAACAAATGTCAAGAGACAAGTTTTGCTCAACAATTGTATTTTATATATCATTTAAGCATATTAATCAAAAAGCTTTAAAAAGATAAGTAGCCTAAAATAAATATGAAATTATATTTCATAAACTTTTATACAAGAAAGCAGGTAGAATGAATGCATACTGCTAATAGTGGAAAATGAATGTATACATAAAATTTCAAGACGAATCTAGTATCTAATGTTTATTCACGTACAATTAAACTAAATTGTACAATGTTTGTTGAGTATCATACAGAATAAACGCAACACTTTATCACAATTCCAGAATTTATTGTATTCACTTGCCAGCAGTCATTGATAATGATAGTTTAATTCTCACCAATGTAGTTAAATCTCAGTAAAGTTTATACAAAAGCTTCTGCAAAGGCATCATTGTCTTAGTTGATTGGGCTCTATTATGGCGGCTTCCACAGAAGTTGTTCACAAATGAATGCAGATCTTTATCTTAGATAAAGTGTCTGTTGTTCAAAAAGACCTAAAAAAGGCAGGGAACCTTGCTTGAGTGTTTTTAAAAATAAGAGCCGTTTTGGGGCTTTTTCTTTCACTTTTAATTTCTGAAATTTTTATGGATCTTGTCTTCCAATTGCTCCTTTGCTATCAGTTTAGTGATTCCTTGTGCTAAAGAACAGGACCTCACTTTTCTTATTTCTCCTCCTGTAAATCAAGTGCGTGGTTCTTGGAGGGGAATAATTTTGACAACTGTCGTCGCCCATTATCACCAAACTACTACAGTTGACAATAACTATTCTCTAGAAATACCATAATAACTATTGCTATCAAATTCCCAAGGTATCAAGGAGTTCTTTGATGCCATATTCAAGATAAGATAGTCAATTCACAAATATCTGCAAGATTTTCCTTTTATACGATTATTATTCTTTTGTAGCAATATCAAGTGACCCTTTAATTTTAAGCTTTTAGAAATGATATTATTTTAAAGAAATTGATGTAATTATTTTATTAACTAATTCAAAAGGATAAAAAACCAGAATGATATTATTGGGGCAAAAAAAAAACCAGGATACTCTCATGCTCCTCCAGTTTTCTCAGTTGGTCATTTACTCTCAACTCTCATTGGAGCAGTCTCATTAATATTTGAGAAGGATTCCTGTTCCATCATTCCATGTGGGACAGACAATGGTGCTGGTTATTGTACGTAACTTTACAGCTTTCCCACACATAATTAAGTCAGCTTTATGGCTCATAATTGAATGCGCATGTAGAAACAAGGAATATGACTCCAAAGTTCACTTACTAGCTTCTTTTTGTTTTGGACCAACTCTTCAAATGGTCTTTAGACCACTTGGGACCTAAGGCTTCGTACAACAATCTGACCACATTCCTTCTTACAAAGCAACATTTTTGCTAGTATAATATAGAAAATGCTTGACAAAACTGATCAATTTCACATATCAAATGAGCTACCTTCTCTCAAAATCACTATGATTCAAGATGATGCTTCCCGATTCAAGCAACTACTTATCTGCACCTAGGATACTCTTTTAAGTTCCAAGTCATTGAAATAGTATGCTTGATAAAATACAAGTGCGGAAGGACAGTTCACAGAATTTATGATAATTTTTAAAGATTTGATAGTTTATGCAATCTATTTGATTGTTTAGTGGTACGGAATTCTTCATCATCGACTCTTCAAGCGCGCATCTAGATAGATTTTTCTGAGGTTGTTTGAAAAAAGAACACCTGAAGATGATAGGATTGCAAAATTCATGAATGAACATAAAACTCACGGGCAATCAGGGGATAGATGAATATGGGTATTACAACATTTCCCCATCCCAAACCCTTTTGTTTTATCAAGATTTCATCCCTCATACAACAGTATCCTAACCCAAGTAATCAGCAAAAAGGATTGAAAGTAAAGAACCCTTCCTCTCATTATCCTAGTAATTAAGTTTTCAAATCTCTTCTTTTCCTCTCCCTTCCATTTCCTCCTTCACCTACCTCATCTCCGAGTGTAATCATAGTCTAAAGAAAAGGATTGATGTGGTTCTGAAGCGACAGCAATGACAGACTAAAGATGGAGAATACTACATTCTAAGAGTACGTATATATAATAGTATCTTAAAAATGCAATCTAAGTTTCTACCTACGCCTGTTTTAGACAAGGGGCCAGATCCAGATGATCCCATATGTGATATATAACCCTTTAGGCTATTTGGGAGCAAGGAAGGTGGTTTACATGGTCAAATGAAAAAAATAAAGATCAATTCAATTGATGATCAAGAACTTATGAAGAATATTTAGTAATTTTTCTTCACTAATGAAAACTAATGATTGTGATTGTGAAATATTAAATTAATTTTTTGATGCAACAACATATAACTTGTATGTATGAACTTAATTATTTATACAAATACATATTATGTGTTTTGCAAAAATGATCGATATAATTTTTGAGGCAAAATTATCAATTAAATGGGATATACTTTATTTCATTTTTATAAATCTAACTATTTATATATATATATATATTCATCGCATATATCCCTGTATACTATATTAGGCCCACCACCTAAAAATTTCCTTCTAAATTCTTGATATATATACTTATAATAAAAATTTGGGAACAGTACCCAACTATTCAAACCCAAAACTATATTATTGGGCACCAGAGTTGATCAAGGATATTAGACAAAACTCGTTGCAATGCCATCACTAAATGTGGCGGGGATGAAAGTTTAATCACGGCCCAACATCATCGCTGAATACTGAAGAGGGTTTTTTTCCCTTCCTTAAATCGCCGTAAATCAAGAGTATTAGCACGAGCTATCTAGGGATTCTCAGATTGTTAAACATACACAAGTATCATATAGTTAGCTCAATCTTCTTTTCTTTAAATTCTCTGACGCTATTCACCACCGACATTGAAAATAGCGTATTTCTATGTTGAATCGAACTTAGTACAGAGATGAATTGTCCTCTCTAGCCTCCCCCATTACTATTAAGCAGATAATTAGGTAAGAATGGAAAAGAAAAAAACGAATCGAATAATGTACCTGAGGATTGTAGCATTCGTGAGCGTTTGGATGATATTGAAGCCGCCGGTCGTCGATTCGGGTGATATCTCGGCTCTCTTCTTCCGGCGAAATAGAAGTAAGAAGAGGAAGAGAATCGGAGGAACGAAGCGCTCCAGTACGAACCTCTTCGACCTCGGTTGCCTCCATTGATTTCGATAGGTAAGATGGATGGAAAATGAGAGATCGCATCGGCGGAGTTGTGGCTTGTCACCTTTTATAGTTGGAAACGAGAAAAGAAAATTTATAATTAATTTTTTAATGTGAGATAAAATTATTTTTATTATAAAAGTCTAATATAGTTTTATTTTAAAAATATCTAAAAACTCATAATAATTAAAATAATTATTTTACAATGTACAACTTGATTAGCAAATCAACTTGTATTAAAAAAATGAGACGCGTACGTTTTAGGACCCAAACTTAATTTTAAATTACCGATTCTGTTACTAAATTTTTTAAAAGACTTTCCTAGTTTCAAAATTGAATGTTTATCTTTTTTTTATCTTAAAATTTAAAAGTAACAATTTTAATACCATACAATAGGAACTATCTTAAGTTTTTTTTAAAAAAAATTATAAATGACCATTATAATCCAACTGGGAAGATAAACCCTAAGAGTTTTTTATTTTTATTTTTTTTAGCTTGAACAATATAACCCAATTGGGAAGGTGAACCCTAGAGGTTTTTAATTTTTATTTTTTTAGCTGGAATACTATAACCTAATTGGGAAGATAAACTCTAGGAATTTTCGATTTTCAATTTTTTTTAGCTTTAACACTATAAACTAATGGAAGGTGAATCGTAGGCTAAAATAAAAATAAAGTGTTAGCTTTGGGACTAAAAAAGTCTTTTCAAAAGTTTAATATTAGAATCGCCTAATTAGTATCAAGTTTGGTACCCAAAATATATTTTCCTCGTTAAAAAATAGAAATGTTAATTTTAAATATTCTGGAAAATTGAATCCATTTTCTATATTTTAGACAATATAAAAATCTCACTATCAAATTAAAACTATCAAGTAAATGTAAAATATCCGTATCAAATTAATTTTTTATTAAACAATTACTCAGAAAATGTGCTAGAAATTAAAAAACAATGTTTATGATAATTAAATTAATAAATTTATATTGATTAAAAAAATATTATTTGAAATTATAAAATTTAACTAAATGATGTTAAAAATGCATGCTAACATCAATGTTATGAACTCCGGACTCACGAATAAAACATAAATTTTTATTGCCAGTACCCCTCTGATCCTCACTCCTCTGTGGGTTGAGTTACTGCTCGAACCGCCTAAAAGAAATCTGAGTATATGTCAATGTTATGAACACTCAGTAATGCATATAGATCTATTCCGTAGTAAATTGCCTTCAACTCTACACCCTTCACCGACCTCAGACTCTGAATCAATGGCGTAGCTAGGATTTTTAATTGCCCTAGACTAAATTAGAAAAAAAAATATATACATATATAATGAACATTTAACAAATATATAACATTTATATATCAAAATCTTTTTACATAGTTCAAATTTAATACAAAATACTTTAATATCTACTTAAGTTTTGCTTGACGAGATTTTGGAGCATAAAACTCGTCTATACTGATTTCATATCAATTTTCTCAGACAATTATCGTTCTATGTAGAGAATCATGCAATCGAAAGTAAATCATCATCCATCTTGTTGCGACGTACTATCTTGAAAATTTTCATGGTTGAAAAGGCTCTCTTTGCCGTTGCAGTTGATACAGGAAGATCAATACAAGATGAATTAATCTCTAAATCATAATATAACTCTTAGCCTTTTTGGTCACAACCATTTATATATCTAATGCAGAAAGAGTAAAAATTTATTGAAACTCAAGATCAAAAACTATGTCAACTTGATAGTGTTCCAATTTAGCTTCCAAAACATGAATTTCTTTTTGAGTGAAATCAGGAGGACAAAATTTTCATGCAAGCTTGCAAATGTCACCCACATTAAATTTTTTAAATGAGCTTTTAGGATCCAAAGCTGAATAAAGAGCAAGAGCCAAGAAGTTCCATTGTTGTCTCACCGGATCTATCATTTAGTTTCGTCACTTGAAAATCTATTGCAGTATTAAAAATATCATAGTGATAATGATGCTCAACTCTGACATGACCCCGTGTTGTTGACAATAATGACTACTTAACTTTATAATCATGGCCCATATCAAACATCTCAATATTATGTTGTTCACAAAAAATCTTTACTTTCTCAAAAAAAAAATCATCCTAATCATTTTCTCTAAATTTTAGAAGGATGGTTTTTATGGTTGAGATAAATTTTGAAGCATTCACAATGTCTTGTGATTTATTTTGTAGAGCTTGACAAAGAATGTCAGTGGTTTCTCAGATCTTTTCCATCAAAAATAACACATACACAAATTCAAAACTCATAATAATGTTGCATAAACCACTATTTTCCCACGTATTACACCATTTAGCCCATTTTCATTGAGATTTTCAAGGATCTTACAAGTTGATGCATACATATCTATCAAGTTCCAAACAAAATCCTAATGAGAGCTCCAACGAGTAGCATCAGGTCTATGCAGTCTACCAATTTGATTAGCCCCTTACTAGGCTCATGCTCACCTATAACCAACATATATGCAATCTCTTCGTGTTGAGCAGATTGTAAATCACTAAGGCATTTAGGAGACGAGGTAACGAAGTTTACAATGGAAGTCAAATAAGAAAAGAATTTCCAAATAGAAGGTAACTCGTTAGCAACTGCAACCAATGTTAATTGTAAACGATGAGTTAAACAATATACATAATAGACATATGGAAAATCTTTAAGAAATAATGCTTGAAGCTTATTTCATTCACCATGCATATTACTAACACCATCTTACCCTTGCCCCCTCATGTTGTGAATTTGAATATTGTGTTGAACAAAGATGTCAGAAATTAATTTCTTAAGGGTTGCCAATGTTGTATTCTCAACACTCAAAATCTTAAAGAAACGTTCCACCAAAAAATTAAAATTATTAACAAATCTTAAAATAAGGATCATTTACTTTTTTTTAGATTCATCTTGAGTTTCATAACAAGAATACAAAACTTGGCATCTCTCAATTCATCTCAAATCATTGTTCACACTTTATTAGCAAGAATATATAATATTTCCTTATGAATTTGCGGAGAAGTATATTTAGTATTTTGCGGGGCAATATGTAACACAACTTTTGCAATTTCATCATTTAAATGGCTTGAAATTTCAACAATTCAATAAAATTTTCATAGTTTAAAGAACTCTCTTATTCATCATGACCTCTAAAAGGGCATCCTTAAGTTGCAAGCCATAATAAACATTCAATTATTGCCATTAGACGCAACCTATTCTTTACAATTTCTTCCGTAGATTGAGCATTCATCACTTTGTCAATATTTTGCTTTGGTTTCATCAAATCCTGATACATCTCACACATCTATTATGTGATGAAGATAATGAACCAACATGAATAAGAAATACATATTTTTCTCCATCACTAACTCTCTTCCAACTATTAAACCCTTCACAAACAAGTGTAGAATGGGCCACTAGATTACTTGTATTCTTAAAAAGAAAGCATGGAAAATAAAATGCTTTGTCCTTTGAAGTTGAATATTCTAGCCAAAGAAATTATTTGAATCAAATATATTGAAATCGATGGTTTTGCTTTCCAAGTTTTGTTCTTGAATACTCAACAAATTTAGGTTGATAAGACCCTGCTTTGATATATGCTCTTCTAATCTCATCTTGCTCATTACCAGGGGAATCACAAATCGATTTTCTTAATCCTGGATCTCGTTCAATAGAAGAAATATCAAATTTTTTCCTTTCTTTGTTCTATTGGCCTAGATACAGAAGGAGGTTGTAAATTGGAAATAGAGGATTCAAATGCTGATCTAAGAGGTATATCACATTACAATTGATTATCATATTGAGAGTGATCATCTCTCTTCCTAAAAAAGGGATAATAATATTTTTAACTTTTTATTTGAAGGTTGTTGGTGTTCCATTTATAACCTATAGATAAAAAACAACTACAAATTAATTGTTTATAACCCAAGAATAAAAAAATGACTATCAATCAATTATATAACTCATTTTATAACAAACTCAAATAGAATAATAAATCAATTTATTGTTGGCGCAAAGAGCATCAGTCATGAATAGTCAACTTCTAGTGTTTCAATGTTTGACAATATACTAAGGTCTAGTCAAAAGTGATCAAGGGTTAAGCCAAATAAGACCTAATATTTGGTAGGGTAAACCCAGATTTGATCAGTTTGACAAAGGATTAGCCAAACAGGACCTGATGTTTGGCAGTAACAATATACTAAAAGCTAGTCAAAGTGATCAAAGGTTAAACCAAACAGGACCTGATGTTTGGTAGGGTAAACCCAGGTTTGATCAATTTGACAAAGGATTAAGCCAAACAGAATCTGATGTTTGACAGAGTGAATAGAACCCAAGGATGGTCAGTTTGACCAAGGGATAAGCCAAATATGACTTAATGTTTGGCAGAGAGACTAAACTCATATTTGGTTAGATAGACCAAAGGACCGAGCCAAACAGAATTTGATGTTTGCAGAGAGAAGTCTAGTCAGGATTAAGATGATTAGCAAAGAAGTCATTATGAAAGAACAAAATCCTAGTAAGTGAAGCTAGGTGAAAGAAATTCTTGTGAGTAAAGTTGGGTCCTAGTGAGTGAAGCTAGGTGGAAGAAATCTGGGTGAGTGAAGCTGGGTCCTAGTAAAAGAAGCTAGGTGGACGAAGTCCTGGTGAGTAAAGCTGGGCAAGAAGTCTTGATTTGCAGGGTTGAGCATGAAGTCCTGGTCGGCGAACGGGCAACGAAGTCTTTGCCAAGCGAGGACTACGAACAGAAGTAGAGACGGGTCGAGGATTGGGCGTCTCGAGATCCGGGAGTCTCAGAGCCGAGCACGAAGTCTTGGTCCGAGGGACCGAGCAAAAGACTTAGCCGAGTGGGGATCGCGGACAGAAGTAGAGACGGGTCGAGGTCGGATATCTCGAGATCCGGGTTCTCGGAGGCTGAGCAAAAGTCCAACCGGAGGTCCCAGTTGGCAAACGTAACTTCTCCAGGGTGGAGTAGGTGAGGACGCGTTCCTCAGAAAAGGGAACAGTAGGCATCGGTTCGACCTAAGATTTCAGTTGAAATCCAAAGTTAGAACCAATCAATTAAGGCTTAAGATTCTTTGTTTTGTTGTGTGTTTTGTTGTCTTGTAGGTACTTGGAGTTGGAGGCAAGATAGGAGAGCAAAACACAAAACAAACAAGGAGGCTGGGAAAAGAGGTTCCCAGGCGCCTGAATGGATTCAGGCGCCTGGGTTACCAGGCGCCTGAGTGCTTTCAGGCGTCTGAGAAGGGACCTTTATCCCAGCGCCGAGTTCGTTGCTACAGATCACTTTTTGACCACTATGAGGTGCCCCAGAAGCTTATTAGGCGGCCAAGAAGCTAGTATAAAAAGGGGTTCGACCCCTCACTTCAGAACATCAAGTTTTCCATCTTCTCATACATTCTGTGCAAAGAAAAAGAGCTCAGACGAAGTTCTGTAATCAAGGAGGCTCTAGGAGGAAGTGCGCGACGCTTCGGAGTTCCAGATTAGTTGAGATCGTCGACTTGTTTGGTTTGCTTTTAGTTTACAAATTGTATTTCAATTCATCTATTTTGTACTTGTAAATCAAACTGTAAGACGGGTTTTCTCCGCCTCCGAAAATTCTGGAAAGGAGACTACTAGTGGACTCACACCGAGTACATAGGCCTTGGACGTACTGTGGACTCACACCGAGTACATAGGCCTTAGACGTACTAACCCTGGGGGGTTGGGAACCAAGTAAATAAATCACGCTTGTCTGCTGTGTTTTATTGTCTTTATTTTATATTCCGCTGCGTACCAACACTTTGATAGAAAGATGATTGAACGGACGACTAAGTTCGAAGAAAAAGTTCCAGTCGATATTCACCCCCCCTCTATCGACAATACCGATCCCACATTTATAATATCATAACATTCCCAAATATTATTATATTAGAGTCATAATTTTTAGATAATTTAAAAAATTCAAATAATTTCAAATAATTTAAAGTCATAGCTCAAACATAAAAGAGGATACGACTGTTGAGAAAGAGGATACGACTGTTGAGTTTAGCCATTAAAATGAACCTTTACGAATAAAGATGAAGGAGAAATTAAGATTTGTTTCACATATTATGAAGCATAATTAAGATTGATAAAGTTTAACATATTATGAAGCATAATTAATATTTGTCATTTCAATTATTTTGTCAATTACTAATTTAGCATCAAAAACCTAAATTGGTTGCAACACAGATTCTTCCAACCTTGCAATAGAAATTAATAAACTTTTTACATGTTCAACAAATTCACATAAAAAAAGTATCACAATCAAGACTATCTTCAAGTTTATGCCAAAGTAAGGAAACAAAACAGCAAGGTTGAAAAATGGAAAGGAGATGACCTAGAAAAAGGAATTGAGAGGAAAGGAGATGACCTTGGACTCATGACATTGAACTTGAATGACTTGAAAAACGGAACCCAACTAAGCGATCGACAACCCTACGATAGACCTATTGGTGTTGGAGGAGCTGCTATTGCTTTCTGGTTTTCTGCGGTATGCGGCAGCTGTTCCTTGATGCGTGGCGTCGAAGTCGAATGAAAGTTTTTTTTCCTTTCATTAATTGAAACAGAGTAAGGCTGAACTCAATATTAACCTAAAAAAGTGTTGGCTTGCACTAGGATCCAGCCCAGCACTGGCTACACCCTTGCTCCAAATGTCTTTCGCCTTCGTATCCAAAACCTGTCCATGCGAATCTTGGGTAATCACTCCAACACTAAATCTGTGCCTACACTTGTCATAACCCACATCCACATTCAACCGAACTTGGTCATGATTTGGTGGTTTCCAAACTTGTTTAGACATAACTTTTGACGCGGGGAATAAGACTTCTTCCATCGAGTTTGCCTCCCTATACAATTCCAGCATTCACTAGTACAAAAAATACCTTTAACAACGGCTTTTAACACCGGTTGTATTAATACCGGTGTTAAAAAAAAAGGCGGTGGCATTTTTGTAATTATTTGAACTTTAAAATACTTTTAACATCGGTTCTTTTAACAACCGGTGTTAAAAATATATTTAACTACGGTTTTATAAATAACCGGGGTCATATGTTATAATTATTTGAACTTTAAAATACTTTTAACACCGGTTCTTTTAACAACCGGTGTTAAAAATATATTTGACTATGGTTTTGTAAATAACCGTGGTCATATGTTTTTCGCGCGCATTGTTAAATCCCGAATTTTTCAGGGGTTGAAAAGGCATTTTTTTTAAAATTAGGGGCTAGTTGTAATTATTCAAACTTAGAGGGGCCTTTTTGTAAAAATATCAAAAAAACTACTAATAAGCCCTAACTTCCCCCGTTTTCTCTCGAAAAATCACTCGAACCCCTCTCCCTTGGCAGTTCCGTTTCCTCTCGACGCCGCCCGCAGCCCGTACACGAGCGGTTCCTCCTCGTAGCACCGCCTTTTTCACCAATCTTCTTCTCCTTCTTCTTCTGTCGTTTCTTCTTCTTCGTCTTCTTCAGTGTGCACAAATGAGACGCCGAGCGCCTCGACTTCCCGATTGGCCGCAACCCTAAGCCGGTCATAAAATTTTACTATTTACAGAAGCACGGTCATATAAAAGCCGAACTTCAAATTCTGGTCAGTTCCTTCGCTGTAAAGAAGCGTGCGTGCGAGGGTGAACGGAACCGTTGTAGAGTTTGAAGTTTGAAAAATCGGAAGCGGAAGGTTTTACAGTTCTGTTTCCATTTCCCCTTTTTGTTTCTTTCTTGATTTCTACCATCGAAAATGGTTCTGAATCAGTAATCAATACTCGATCCCTAATGATTTTTTTAATCCGGGGAAGGTTGATCCGTCGCTGTCAGGTAGGCGGGGAGACTCTTATGGCTTTTCCCGGCGACGAGTGCTGATCGAGGGGTATTTCTTACACATTCCGCCCTTGGCTCATCGATTGAAGCTTACGGCGATTTCAGAAAGCTAACAGCTGCCTGCCTTCTCTTCGACTACGGCGGCCATCGACCACTCCGCCGAAATGCCTTGCCTCAAGCTCCCATTCGGCTGAGGAAATCGCAGTAACTTCTTATTATCTGTTGTTGGTTCAGATCGAATCTAGTGATCTCCTTTCCGTTCTTTTATTTTTCTATATTTGGGTGAATACAAAATGAAAATTTGAACTGATGTTCAAGGTTGCATCTTTCTTGCAGTGTTTATTAAGTTGCTTAAGCAAAAGAGTGGTTTACTGCCACTATTGTTTAGGTTTTTTTTTTTTGGTATGCATTCTATTTTCTGGGGCAAGTCTGATTTATTAAATGGTTGATCTCTAATTTAGACTACCTTTTCTGTTATCAAGCTACAAAATGAAAGGAATAAGGACCAAGGAAGTCAGTGATTACTGTTACAGTTTATGTTTCACTGAGTGTGCTAAATGATTGTTGCATGTATTCACAGACACTTGATCGAAGTCTAGGGATCGATCTCTCACCAAACAAAGTGTTGGGACTAAGTTGATGGAGTTACATTGGAGAATTGCCTTGGCTTGTCTTAGTGGGATTCTCTTGTTCCAGCTCGCCACTTGTGGTTAGTCTAAATTTGTTTTCAGGTGCAAGAGTTTGGGATGATTCATATATGCCACTAAATTTAGTGCTTTGTTTACAGAGAATCCTTTGATACAATCGGACAGTCTAAAGTGGATGTGCATTTGTAATGCTGGACCTCTTGAAAATACTCCTTCATTTAATTCCTCATGCGGTTGCATTTATGGTATGCATAATCTATGCTAGGCTTTCCTATTAAAAACTAAAAGTTGGTTGATTTTATTCACATAATTTACTGAATTATAAATTGGTTTTGAATTGTTACTGCCAAGAAATTCCCAAAGAAGAGAAAGGCTCCAAGATTGTGCAGATATAAGTTCAGCATTTGGTGTCTATGTCATATGCAACTTTCTATTCACTTCTCTTGCTAATTCGTTTCTCAAGCCTGATTTATCTTGTATTTATGGCAAGAAGCAATTCATGATTCATACATAAAGTCAAAACATATACAACATCAAGTGTGTTGTTAGATCCATGGGGATTTGCTCCAGAATCTGGGACTGTTTCGTGCCACTCATGGTACTTGCATGTTATGGTCCTTCCAGATTTAAAATATTTGTTTCTGTTATTGGTTCTGTTATTGGTTCAGGTAACATTATATAGCGAATTGCAAAGATTTGACAAGTGCTATTATTATTGAGGCACTTATTGTCTGTTACTGTACAAGGTAATATTTTGTTCATTCGACTTTGTCCATTCTTCATTTCTTTGATGAGCTAAGCGAAGATAGTTCTTCTGCCTAATGTAATTTAGTTTGTTACCTTGAATAGCAGCTGTTTTCTCCCCTTCTCCAAAAGTTGATATTTAATGGTACATTGTGACATTTGTGCGTTTCCTGTAAACTGTAATTCAGTAAAAGGATATCAATGGAATTAAGTTTCAGTTGATTATATTAGTTCGTCTTATTTTATGATTGAAGCATCAGGTATGGGCTGCAAGTGCAAAACCTGAAGCCTGCGATATCTCTGTGCAGCTTAACACGTATTATTAGACAATGTTTGTGAGTTGTGACCTCTTTATTATATTTGTTTTCATCCCTGCAATATTCTGTTCTATGCCATCTCATGTTAGCTTAAATGCCACAGGAGCATATATACTCACTTGCTAATGGGAATTCTTATGATTTCACATTCAAAATGCTTCATTTAGCGTGGCACCCGATAGAAAATTTAATTACTTGTGCTGCCTTGAACAGTTTGTACATGTATTATGCATGAAGATCATACTGGAAGTGAAGGTCTCATTTTGCAATTTTTTTTTATTTGGATTTGCTTCTCAAGGCACATAGCTTTTGATGTTCAGTGAACAAGATACAGGAGCATGTAATTTGTTGCATGTTCTTACTGGGGCCAAAGGATTGCTCAACAGAAGGAGTTCAATCTGAGAAAGCCCCCATCATTCATTATGATTTACTGGTTTTGGGATTCTTGGTACTATACCTTAATCTATCTGCCTCTAGCTAGTTCTTTGGTTAAATCTCAAATGACATCTGACTCCTGAATCATTTACTTGGTTTTGCTGGCCAGACCTTGTTATGTGGTCTTATTGGAGTTCCACCTTCAAATGGTGTCATCCCACAATCTCCAATGCACACGAAAAGTTTGGCCACCCTCAAACACCAAGTAAGCTCCAAATTGTGAATGATTGATTATATTGCTTCTCTCTCCGTAGCATTATTTGATATTTTTTCATTGGAATTTTCTCACAGTTGCTTCGCAATCGACTGGTAGCCACTGCACGCCAAAGCATGAAAAGAAATTCAAGCTTGACTCAAGTACTGTATGGAAATATGCAAGACGCTTATAAGAGATGGAATGCTAAGCTGGTCGAAGTTCTGCAACGTACTCCTCACTATTTGATCTTGGACTAGACCGTTTAATTGCAAACTCGTGTGGCAAGCTTCTACATTGTCTTTGCTTGGAAAATCACATAGCGAGTAGGAGTATAATGTGTTATTTGATTTACATTTTGCTTTTGTTGAAAGAAAAATGGATAGTTGTAAAATACATGGATTGTTTTGTTTTTGAAACTAATTGGATGTTGCATTTACTTAATTCATGGTGTGTTATTGATTATGGATAAACTATTATATTATTGTGTTCTTTTATATGTCTAGAAAAATTATAAATAAAAATAAATATGAAATTTATATAAAAAATTAAGACTTTTGACACCGGTTGTTTCTAGAACCGGTGTTAAAACATCATTTTTAACACCGGTTGTTTCCAGAACCGGTGTTAAAAATGATGTTTTAACACCGGTTGTTTCCAGAACCGGTGTTAAAAATGATGTTTTAACACCGGTTATTTAAAATAACCGGTGTCTAAAATGGCTTTCCCGCCTCATAATTGAACTTTTAACAACGGTTATTAACCGGTGTTAAATCTATATATTACACCGGTTTGTTAACCGGTGTTAAAAGTCTATACTTACAATGCCGGCTGGATCAACACCGGTTCCGGAACCGGTGTTAAAAGTCGAAAATAACCGGTGTTAAAAGCCTTTTTTCCACTAGTGATTAGGATTGCCCAATCAACCTTGATCTCTAATGCTCTACCATCCCGTCCATGAGTCCACTTGCATACCTCGCCCCACACAACCCAACTTAGTATAGCAAACATTTCAAACTCCTCCTTTGACACCATTATTGCTAAATAGAATCCGCAATCCATAAAGGAAGTCATACAACCCTTGCTCAAAAAGCCCCAGAGCTGAGTGTGGTTCCATACAGGTCAAACCGCTAGACAGAACAATATTCAATGACTTGTAGCATAAGGGGCAACATCCCTCCATCAGAATATGATTAGCAGTTAGATTGCCCGATGTAGGAATAATATCTACATGCCATAAGAAGATTCGGGTTTTTGATGGAATTTGGAGCCGCCATAGAAAGTTCCTCCATGACTATGTCGCATGAGAGGATTGGAAAGGAGGTGACCTCGATGAATTCCTCTCCATTAGATACCCAACTTTAACTGTATATAGACCTTGAGACTTTCCTATCAAAATTTAATATCCTCACATCCCTTACAGTTCAATGGTATATTAAGGATTGCATTGACATCCTATATCGTAAAATTTGTATGAACAACATGTTCATTCCACAAACTTTTGTCTATGATGAAACTTGATGCTCTAGTCGCTGGGGGTTGTCAGCACATTAAACATGCTTTTAAAGGAAGGAATGCCTGGAATCCATGGGTCTGCCTTGGCAAAGATGTTCTCGTTGTTGTTTTTTGCACTAATAATCAAACTCAGATTTTGATGTATGACAAATAGTTAAAGTTCGATATTATGTGTTTTAACCATTTTATTAAGTGTGTAAGATTGAAAGACTTAGGACCTAACACCGGACTGAAGCCCAGATAGGTTGATACTTGACATGAAGTCCAGTTGGGTCTATGAGACTTGACAACTAGCTAAAGTCGAGATAGGTTGATACCTGTCTAGCTGGGTCTGCGAGACCTGATAGTCGGCTGAAATCCAGATGGGGCATCTGGCAAGAAGACCTGGTGGATCAAGAAGCTAAGTAAAGACTATACAGGGAATGCAAGGTAAGTTACTGGAAGAGAGAGATCTAGTGAGGATGAGTCCCTAGTAAGGACTGTAAGCGCAGTCTAGCTTAGAGTCATTTTGGATATCTAAGCTGAGGTTTTGACTAGATCCTGATCTTGAGAAGATAGAATCTAATTAATAGCCATCTTTTATAAACTGTTCTAACTTTGTTTTATAGGTTATATTTTATTTTATGGACTAACAAAGTTTTGTAGAAAAAATTGCAAAAGAAAGCCTCGGATGAATAGTGTTCAAGACGCCTCAATTTATATCGAGGGTGCCCTAAGTATCTGAAGGCGCGTCCGCGCAAAAGTAATGAAGATAAGCTTTCAGTAGAACTGAGACGCATTGAGTTGGAAGTAAGGCGCCTCGAGTTGACATATGTTAGCTTATTTTCGTATCAACCAAGTGTTTCATTTTCCGGAGAAGTATATACTCAAACGATGAACATGAGATGCAAAGATTGGAGCAATATATGATTTTGGGAAACAAAATATAACTGATGATCCAAAAAGATTTTTGATGACAAGACACTCAAGGTTATCATCTAAAGCTTCAGTACTAATAGATGATGCATCTTTGACGGATGAGGAGATAATTTCTTGAATCAATAATTTGATAGTATCGTACCAAAATTCAAGATATAAACATTAGTAGAACATGCAGCAATGAAAGTAAAAAAAATAGCAAAGAAGAAGTCAACCTCAAAGTTCAGGCTATGTCGTAGATGCGACCTTCGAAGTGTGTCATCTGTCCAATTTTACAGCAAGGGTATGTGACAACAAATTATACATTTATATTATAAATTGAATTTTAAAAAATTTGTTATTAAATTTTGTAAATATGTGAATGTGTTGGTTTTCAGATCAATTATAGATAATCAAAATATGGCAAGCGATGACGACACATATGAAGAAGATTTGTCATCTCTAGCTGGTATTATCAAATTTTATTTTATTAAAATATAGTGGTTGATTAAGAAATTGAATTAAATGATTGCCTGTATTCTTACAGGTCTAATAATATAGATTAGGAGGAATTAAGGTTTAGCATATTTCTTCTATTTGTATTCTTCAGTTTGATATTATAACATTATCTTTGTTATGTGTATTCCTCAATATGCTTACCAATACAAGAGTTAATTAACTATATTATAGATTGAAAAGGATGAAATAATTAATTTTAATTTTCTCTAGATGAATTGGAATTTATATATTATGCAGTATTGGAATATTGATGAGAATGAGAATCTGCATTCTGTTAGTATTATATATTGTCTACCAGTCAAACTGTTAGATTTCAACCCTATACATCAATTCTTGGGCTCCGCTGTTATATATTATTGGATGTATGGAACTCATCCTTGTTGCAACTAAAAGGAGAAAGCAGCTTAACTGGAGCGCTCGAATGGGACTCAGGTGTCTGAGACCTGACAGACGGCGGCTGAGCTGGCGCAACGGTCAAAATCCTGGATGTCATGGCGAGTGCTAAGTGGAGGATCCACGTCAACACTCAGGCGCTTGAAAGGGACTTAGGCACCTGATCAGGATAGAATTTGACCGGGCAGCAAATAGAGTTTTTGCCCGATACGCTGTAACGAGGGCGCTTGAATGGTCATTCAAGCGCCTAAGTAAGTACTATAAAAAGGGATCGAGTTCAACAGTCCAAGAGATCAATTAAAACACTGCGATCACTTTCTTCTTCTGTGTGTTGCGCGATCGAAGTTCCAATAACGCTAAAACGTCATCCGACTCTCCGAACGAAGATCTATCCTCTCATTTCAGGAGTTGGTATAATTGTTCATTTTTTATTGCACACTTCAGTTTGTAACTTGTAAACATTCTTGCGATTATTAGTAACGCTAAAGTAAATGGTCAAGGATCGTGTGCCTTGCAGTAGGAGTCGGTCAAGACTCCGAAGCAAGTAAAACTAACCTGAGTTAGCGATTTTGTTTTGTTTCTTGTTTCCGTTGCTTTCTCTCTCCCTCCAACTCCTACACTTATTCTCAAAGCTTCCGCTGTGTACTTTGCTTACTTTATTTAAGTGTTAAATCTGAAGTTTTTGTGAAGCAATATTCACCCCCTCTCTATCGCTCAATCTCGATCCTACACCTCCTCTATTCGAGTTGGATGTCGGATTCCCCATCGGATTTGAAGGAATTGTCATCCCTAGGTCTAGGATATATATAACATCTTCTTCAAATCCAAAGTAATAGATAACTGTATAGTTGAAGATGTAAGTCCCCCAGGATAATTTTGATGTGATAAACCGAGTCAAGTTAGATCCTGTTAGTTTGATCCCTATGTTTAAGTGTGCAGGAACTTAGGAACATAGGAAGTCGAGTGAAAGACATAGCAGACGAGAAGGATGGCACGAAAGGGAGCCGACGGGCTCAGTACATTTGAGGAACGCAAAGTCTGTGGAAGAGTATACCAATGGACGAGAAGGAGGTACGTGATGCCTAAGGGACGAGAAGTCGAGGAGAAAGACTACTCGTGGAAAGATCGGAAGTTGGGTTTGGTTAAGCTCAACTTCAGATGATAGAAAATCACCCAGAAGCATCAGAAGACTTGTCAATCGAAGGTTGACCAAAATCAAGCATGCTGAAGCTTCTGATCCTAAGCGCCCGAGAACACAGGCGCTCGTGTTGGCACAAGCGCCCGATAAGTCATATAACCGATTTACGACCATTGCGACATGGATAAACGCTAACCTGAATCAGACTCCTGTGTTACACTCGAATGCCAGAGATGTGCCACGTCAGCACGTAGATAAGTTTTTCAGGCTCTATAAATAGAGCCCCATAGCTCAGATTTTTTCATCAATTGATTTTGTACAACAACTGTAATTATTTTCCCAATTCTTTTCTGAGTTTAAGAATCTGTAAGAGACTTCTTCACCAACACAAGGAGTTACTTGGAGATTAAGCTTTCAATTGCCTTGGATTAGCAACCACCCTGGTTGCAACCAATTAAATTCTGGTGCTTCTTTATTTGTAGTTGTTAATCTTATTTATGTCTTTTCTGTTGGGGCAATTGACCCTGATATGATCTAGAGGATCATGAGTTTTGATGTGTGTGGTCAATATGGTTAAGTTAGGGTTTGTTGTTGGACTAACATGTGTATATGAGTGTGCAGGTTTGCAGGTACACATGGACTTGGTTGATGTCTTCAGTGAAGGGTGACATGGAGGCAAACTGGAGGCTTGTGTGCGCAACCGAGGGACCATGGGCAGAGACGATGAGCCGAGGGACGCGGACTTCGAGGCATGCGTGAAGGATGACATGGAGGCAAGCTGGAGGCTTGTGTACGCATCCGAGGGACGGGAGCCGAAGACGAAGAGGGCGTGAAGGCAATAGATCGAGACTACGGATTGAAGAGTCGACCAGGTTGTGAGGGTCTGAGTATAAGTGTTTGTACTCAAGGGCTAAGCCGGGAGGGTTCGAGTGCGGAGAGAAATATACTCGGGGAGTGAAACCCTAGGCTTAGGATCGGATCAGTCGACTGCCCCAGGGGCAGTCGACTGGTAATAGGCTGGGATTCGAACGTTAGCATTGTAACGGTCGAATCTGAGTGGAACCAGTCGACTGCCCCAGGGGCAGTCGACTGGTATCGGCCTGAACAGACACGAGCTCTATTTAAAAGAGCTCATTTCAGGCCTTTCGTTCTTGGCGAAACTTGCTTGGTCAAAGCTAGTTAGTAGCCTATTGTACTCAGGTAGTGTCCAGATCTTGTGGAGAGGTTTCTCACCCACAAAGAGCTACGAGTTCTAGCCGGAGGTGCTCCAGGGAATCATCCACCGACAGATTAGGGATCGCCCACCTTATAGGCAGCCGTGGAGTAGGAGTTTATCTTCGAACCACGTAAATCGTGAGTGTCTTCTTATTGTTAGTTTTATTTTTACTTAGTATATTCTGCTTGCGCACTAACAACGTAGGTAGAAGATTCGAAAATTACTATTCACTCCCCTCTAGCAAGGCGTAGCAATCTAACAAGTGGCATCAGAGCGAAGGACCACTCTTATTGGACTAACCGCCGAGGGAGCAAGAAAGCTAGAGAGGAAAATGATGGAAGATAAGCTACGGGACGATATCAACACACCACCCACCTATGACCATGAAGATTTTTCCGATTGGAGAGCAAGGATGGAGACATGGTTCGGAATGGAGTGGGACCTTAGGATTGCGCTTGAAGAACCATTCGAAACCCCTAAGGACAAGCACGGAAAGAAGCTTCGCCCTAGATATTGGACTAAGGAACAACAAGAGCAAGCTAAGGCAAATGAGAAGGTAATTGGTATTTTAGTAAATATTTTGCCTAATAATGTGTTGAGTGGTGTAGGGGAGTATAAAGTGCATACGAGTTGTGGAACAAGCTAGAAAAATATCATGAGAACTCTACACAAGTTCAAACAATGGAAGAGCCCAAAGAAATAAGCTCCACGGTCCAAGAAGATCAAGAGGAAGAAGAATTGTCAACCTCATCAAGTGAAGAGGCACAATTAAGTGAGAAATCTTCTACCTCATCAAAAGAAGAAGTATCAATTTCAAGGATTGAGGGGGAGGAGAGACCCTCATCCACACAAGAGCAAGAAAAAGCTCCAACCTACACCAAAGCCAAGTCAAAAGAACACATTCTATACTTTGGATGCAACAAAAGGGGACACTACAAGGACAAGTGTCCACTAGTAAGAAGGAGGTACTCTCTAAACCCAAGTCCATTAATTTAAAAACTAATGTGGGTTGTAGGGAAAGGAAAGAAAAAAAACACATTAGGTGCTATACTTGCGGGGAGCTAGAACATTACCACACTCAATGTCCAAGGAAAGGAGAGCTCAAGAAGATGGAGCATCTAAGAAGATGGGAAAAAGAAGAGAAAAAGAGGAGATCACATCAAGGGGAGCTACAAGGGTAAGGGAGGTAATCCCTAACTTTACTTATGCTCAAAATGCTTGTATAAATGCTAGAAATGTTAATAATTGCTTGTCCATGCGTGTTTTTGGTTTTAAATATCATGATAGAAATAAAAACACTATTGCGTGCCAAAATATCAAAAATTCTATGTTTCATGATAAATCTAGGACTTTTAGACCTAAGGACCAAGGTATTAACCCTAAGAAAGGGAGACACATGCCTAGAAAAATGGGTAGATCTAGGAATGATCAAAATGGACATAGTGATACTAAGGTTAGGAACTTAGAAAAGGAAAATCAAGTTTTGAGGGCAAAACTTGATAAATTAGAAAAGAACCTAGATAAGCTCATTAGGGGATCTAAGGGAGTAAGGATGATACCAAATGATCAACACCCTAAAAATGGTAGGTCGGGACTAAGATACCATTCTAAGGAGTCAAATGATAAGAAAAAGGGATACTCAAGGATGCCCTATGATTATAGTAAAGAAAAGGTCAAAAATGGCAAGGAAAAGCCAATTCAAAAGAAAAAGAGGGATTTGACCAAGAAACAGGTGTATAGAGTTAAGAGAGTCATAGTTGAAGGTCAAGAAGCACCGGAGGAACACCGGTGTGGCCTTGCAATTATAAGTGAGCCATCTAGGGAGATGACTAGGGCAAGGAGCTCAAGGGAGAGCTCTAAAAGCCAAAATGGGATCCATGGTCAATGGATCTCAGGAGGTTTTCTCCTAGGAAACTAGATGGTCTATGGAGTGTGCCAAAGGGTTTAAAAGGCTAAGGTTAGCCTTAATCCTAGGAATTGGCACACTAAAAGGAGTTTCATGGTGAAAAAGAGGAAAAATATGATCATATTGGGAGAAAATTGATTTTTAATGTGTAAATTCCATATAATTTGGTGGTAGAAATGTATTATGATTAGGCATTGGAAGATACATCAAGAAGAGGTCAAAATTAGGACTTTTGAATAAGGTTTCAATAGCACAATTTGGAGAGTTTTGAATTTTATACCAATCTTAGGATCCGGAGTATATTTATTCGAAAACATATTTTTCCCAAGTAGACATAGGATCCACAAATCTCTCCATGAAATTTCAAATTTTTTGGAGGTTTGTGGAATTAATTAGACGTTTCTAAATTTAGGATTGGAAGACTGAATTTGAAGTACCAGTCGACTGCCCAGAGCGCAGTCGACTGGTCTAGAGTAAGAAACATTCTGTAAGTTTCACCAGTCGACTGCCTCAAGGGCAGTCGACTAGTCCTAGAGTGAGAAACATTCTGTAAGTTTACTAGTCGACTGCCCCAGGGGCAGTCGACTGGTCCGCGGGTTTTATTAAGGTTTGGGCCACGCGGGGGTGGCCAAAACCTAGGGTTTTGCTTACCGCCCCTGGCGAGTACCTTCTCCTCCAACTTCCTCTCTCGTTCTAAAGCCCTCCCACGCTCTAGAAACTCTTCCCAAGCCCTCTCCTACCTCCGATCTACAACCTAGGGTTTGTAAGACTTCTCTCCTCAAGTCTAGATCACTCATTGTCACCATGCAACGTTTGGGAAAGAGGTAAGAACTTGGATAGGTCAATTTTTCCCATTTAAACTATGGTTTAGAACTAATGTGACAATTTTTGCATGTTTTCTTTATTTTTTTCCTTTGTGGGGATGGTATGGGTGATTGCATGTGTATGTCGCATTTTAGATTGGCCTCTAAGAGACAAAAGGGTGAGGGATCGTCCCGACAAGGTCGGGTAGACTCCGGGGAGTCTAGGTTTCGATCTGCGGAATGTCGGAAGAGATTTGACGATAACGAGTTTGTGATAATGAATTGTCGGTATTTAAATAGGGTCTTCTTTCAAGAAAAATCTCCCCAAATTGCCGAAATGATCGCATACTTTGAGGCAAAGCAATATACAAATCTTACGTGCATTAATTCTGATAGTAATCTGTATGAGTCCATGATAGCAGGAGTTCGCATTCCCTTCTCACCCATCATCTTAGGTGAATTTTTAGGGTGTAAGATATCTCATAATGCATCCACTTATTTCCCTACCGTTGTTGAGCTCCTCTCTCTGCATGACATTACCATTGATCAGATTCATATGCATTACTTTAGGAGGCATCGACATGATACAGAGCGTATATTTGACGCCAAGCATATGAGTCCATTTAGTCATGTTTTGTAGAAAATTGTCATAGAGTGGCTCTTACCCATTGTCACCAAGGGGCGGGCTAGGATTAGACTGCCATATTTGGTGATGATGTATGCTTTGGAGAGGAGGCTTAACATAGATCTTTCCCTGCATGTTTTCACATCTATCTGTCATTTTTTCCATAGTGTGAATGGGAAAATCTACATGCCTTTCTGTCACATCCTGACCGAGTTTTTTGAGTCCCGGGGTATACGTACTACTAGCAGTCAGGTCCGTCACCTGTCCAAGGATTATGATCAGATTGACACATGCCAGTTATCCTTGGCAGGTATAGAGTGCAGGCAGGGGGAGTTCATCTGAGGCAGCGTCCGGAGTCCTCTAGCTCAAATGAGGAGGCCGCTGGTGGCGTTACACACAAGGAGTTCACTCAGCTCCGATCTGAGGTTCACGACCTCTGGGAGGAGGTTCACGGCCTTCGGGAGGAGTTCCACAGTTTTCAGTAGCAGCAGTTGGGCTTCCAGCAGACCATTCAGGAGGAGGTTCATGACATCTCACAGTACTGTTAGGGGTTCCAGAGCCAGCAGGATGAGATGCTAGAGATGATACGGCAACTGCACCTTACGTATCAGGCCCCTCTGCCTCCTCCTCCAGATGATGATGGCATGCAGTAGAGTGGATTTGATTTGTTAGCTTGAGTGTTGAGAGTGCTTTGTTTGATGTATTTTTATCTCTCAAACACTTATTCATGTTGGGATTGTATTATTCCGCTACTTCGGGGCTTTAGCCCTTGTGATATTTTCATGTTTATTTTTCTTTCATGTATGATACACTTGCCTATGTTTTGTGTCTCTTTATGAAATTTTATGTTTTGACTTGATATTGCTTATATGGGTTGAAACTAATAAATTGCTATTGAATGATAGGCTATGGTTTTTGAGTTAAAATCTTTGATTATGCTTTCATGATATGATATGAAATCTTATGTCATGGTTCATATTGATTATATTGCTTAAAATTCATTAGTGGATATTGAATGATAAGAGTTTTTCTAAATGAAGGCATAAGAGGGTTTTTTCATGCATAATTATCTAGGGTTAAGAGGTAAAGAGGGGGAGTCTTTGTCAAAATGAAAATCTATAAGAATAAGGGGAATTGAGGATCATTCTATGTGTAAAATTAAGATGGATGATTTTGGCAAACATAAGGATTCTTGAATGGATGTGAAAGTTGATACAAAGTGCCAAATTTTGAGGAATTTCGAGTTTGTACCAAAAGTCAAGCACATTTGACATTTTTCGTGAAACTATATTTTTCTAGGATAGAGAATACCCTAACAAATGTGTTTGTAAACTTTTAGATTTTTCGGAAGTTTGTAGAATTTTCTACGCATTTCTGAAATTCGGCTGGAATTTCAGAAATGGAAGTATCAGTCGACTGCCCTGGGGGGTAGTCGACTGATGGTTTGGGCAGAATGAAAATCAGGGATTTCTGAGGGGTTTTTCAAAAATTGGTTGGGTTCTATTTTGGCACCAGGGGTAGGGTTGCTTGGGGCAATCTTTTGATGGTGTCAAAGGGGGAGAACTTGTGTGTTAAGTTAGGTTTAACTTGACAAAAGAAAGTGTGTGTTATGGAGTTAAGTTGGGAATAACTTAACTTGGTGTTAAGTGTTAAGTTGGGAATAACTTAACTTAGTGTTGGCAATGAGAATTGAAAGTTGGGAGAAAGCATAGGTTAAGGGGGAGGTTACCTCTTGTTTGTTATGCTTTGATTTTCAATTGCTATTGCAATTATTGATTATGTTTACCTAACTTAACAAATTGCCACACATCAAAAAGGGGGAGATTGTTGAGGCAATCGACCCTGATATGATATGGAGGATCATGGGTTTTGATGTGTGTGGTCAATATGGTTAAGTTTGGGTTTGTTGTTGGACTAACATGTGTATATGAGTGTGCAGGTTTACAGGTACACATGGACTTGGTTGATGTCTTCAGGTGAAGGGTGGCATGGAGGCAAGCTGGAGGGTTGTGTGCGCATCCGAGGGACCATGGGCAGAGATGATGAGCCGAGGGACGCGGACCTCGAGACATGCGTGAAGGATGACATGGAGGCAAGCTGGAGGCTTGTGTGCGCATCCGAGGGACGGGAGACGAAGACGAAGAGAGCGTGAAGGCAATAGATCGAGACTGTGGACTGAAGAGTCGACCAGGTTGTGAGGTCTGAGTATGAGTGTTTGTACTCAGGGGCTAAGCCGGGAGGGTTCGAGTGCGGAGAGAAATGTACTCGGGGAGTGAAACCCTAGGCTTAGGATCGACTGGTAATACGCTGAGATTTGAATGTTAGCACTGTAACAGTCGAATCTGAGTGGGACCAGTCGACTGCCCTTGGGGCAGTCGACTGGTAGCGGTCTGAACAGACTCGAGCTCTATTTAAAAGAGCTCGTTTCATGCATTTCTTTCTTGGCAAAACTTGCTTGGTCAAAGCTAGTTAGTAGCCTATTGTACTCAGGTAGTGTCCAGATCTTGTGGAGAGGTTTCTCCACCCACAAGGAGCTACGAGTTCTAGCCGGAGGTGCTCCGGGGAATCATCCACCGACGGATTAGGGAGAACCCACCTTACGGGCAGTCGTGGAGTAGGAGTTTATCTCCGAACCACGTAAATCGTGAGTATCTTCTTGTTGTTAGTTTTATTTTTACTTAGTATATTCCACTTGCGCACTAACAACGTAGGTAGAAGATTCGAAAATTGTTATTCACCGCCCCTCTAGCAAGGCGTAACGATCTAACATTTTCTATGTTGCTTAACTGACTCTATCTTTGTTAAAGAAAACAAAAGATCTAGATTTATTTTTTAGAGATATTCACCCCTTCTAGTCGGTCCAAATGAGCCTACAACTGGTATCAAAGCTCAACGGTTTCAAGAGGACTAACTGTCACCTGAAGCAAGAAGACGATGGTCGGACCGAGCATCTACTCACTAAAGTTCGAGGGGGAGTTTGCGATATGAAAACGTTGGATGGAGGTATTTTTTAGTATAAATTTTGAATTATTACTAATTATGAGAAATGGTTTTGTATCACCCAAAGATAAGGAAGACCATCTCTTGACAAAAAAGGAGCAAGCTGATTTCATGGCCAATGACAAAGCAAAATTCCATCTGCCGAGTGTGTTGCCATTACAAGAAGTTGACCAAATCAACGCTTACAATTTGACGAAAAAACTTTGGGAAAAGTTCCTAGAGCTCCACGAAGGTACCACGGACGCAAAACTAGCAAAGCGGGATCTGCTCCGAAATCAATTGACGAACCTCCAAATGGAAGAAGGAGAGACGGTGGCGCAACTACATGTGAGAATCAAGGAACTAATCACAGGACTCACGAATCTCGGAGAATCGGTAACCATCCGAGATTCGTTAAGGTATGCTTTGTACGCTTTTCCGAGAACTCTGGAATGGATATCGATAGTCGACTCCTATTTCATCTCCAAGAACCTCGAGGTAAGTATTCTAGAGAACTTATTTTCTACTTTCGAATTTCACGAGTCTCAATGCATAGGAAGGACTAAAAAGATAGACAATACTGCCCTGAACTCAAGGAAGATCTAACATGAGGAATCTTCAGCTGACAAAGAAGAAACGACCTATACGGTAAAGAAACTAAATAAATATTTTAAATCTGAAAGGTTTAATAAGATGTAGAGTAAGAAACATTCTCCAGAGAAAAGAAAGATCCACTGCTACAACTATGATAAAGAAGGGCACATAAAGGACAACTGCCTAAAGTTAAAGAATAAAGAGAAAAAGAAATCCAAGCACAAGAACCTGAAAGCAACCTAAGATGAATCATCTTTCTCAGAATCTGAGTTAGAGGAGTACGCTGAACTAGCACTAATGGTGAGTCACCAAGAGGAAAGCATTGATGAAGGGAAGCTTCGTCAAGAGAATGTAGCAATGAAGGGGGAGCATCTAGCTTCGAACACGACTTGATAAGTTAGGTATGTTTACTCCCACCTAATCTGCTATACTTTGGTATTAAAGTTATGACAAAATCCTTATGTTAATTAAGATTTAAGTACTTAGAAGCAAAAAAAAATTTAGCCTCTGTATATTGACTGAAACTTTATGACAAATATTTTTTTTTATAAATTTCGTATTTAACTATTTAGGATTTTAGTTTTATCATTTAAAAATAAGAGTGTGTGTGTGTGTGTGTATATATATATATATATATATATATAGTTTGGCTTCGCTGCGAAACGTGTGCCACCCGACGCTGCGGTCTGCCCTCGTGGCAGGTCCGCGTAAGTATTTTTTTTTCTTTTCGCTACGCCCTAATCCCTCCGCGTCATCCCTTCTCCAGTCGAACTCCTCCCGTGATTCTCCTTCACTGTCCTACCTATGCATTTGCTTCCCTCGCGATTCTCCTTCTCGATCCTCCCTGTGCACTCTCCCTCGCCGCAACAAGCTCTCCTATACATTCTCCCTCACCGGTGATGATCTCTCCTGTTCGCTCTCCCTCGCCGCGACAAGCTCTCCTGTGTGATCTCCCTCGCTGCGACAAGTTTTCCTGTGCGCTCTACGTAGTGACGAGATATCCTATGCGGCTCTCCGTCGACGCCGCGGCAAGCTAGGATTTCCCCTCCTCGCAACAAATCCGCCCTCACTCACCGCAATTCTTCTAGGGTTTCCCCGCTGCGCGCTCCCTCCCACAATTAAGCTCCTTTGCCAGTAAAAGTGCATGTTTGATTGGTTTAGTGTATTTTTGTATTGATAAGGTGTTTGCACATGGTATACTTCTTGTTATTTCAGTCATATATTTGTCTAAGACCAAGAATATTGATTTCACTTACTTAAATAACCCTAAACTGGGATCTATATTAGTTAGGCTGTTTCAAGCATTACAATATAGTTAAAATAGGTTAGGATGAGATAGTTAAGGAATCTAAGTATTGGTTGTATTAGGCCAGTAGGTTTAGTGCAATCAGAATGGACAAGAAAAATTAAAAATATATAATCGAAGTGTTTTAAATCTTAAGAAGAAACTATTCCATGTTTAATCTGATTACTTTCTTTCTCGTGCCTTTCTTTGTCTGGTATATGTTTCCAAAATGTCCCAGAAGTTTTAAGTAGCATCTTGATGATGCTTCATGTGTGGGACTTGGCAATGGTAGCTTAAAACTCACCCCTTGAACTTATGATGGAAATTTGTGAAAGAAGATAAGGGGGCGTTTGGTTTGTATCATTTTCCGTTTTCATTTTTCAGAAAATCGCATTTTCTAGTTTTCTGGAAAATGACTTTTTTTCATTCTCCAGTTTTCCAGAAAACGCTATGTTTTTTTTGGAAAACAAAGCTGGAAAATGCAAACCAAACATGTTTTCCAGAAAACCGCATTTTCTACAGAAAATGAAAATGAAAAACAGACTAGAAAATGCAAACCAAACGCCCCCTAAATGTTTTAGGGTGTTTTCTTTTGACTAATATTTTGGGCTTGATGTTTACATTGTTCTGTTGAATGGAAATTAGTTGTAGCAACTAATTTTTGGGTTTGAGTAATCATTCCATATCTATATTATTGCATCTAATTTCACTTTTTAGGTAATTTCTAACTCTTTGAAATTACACTTTGTTAAAAAAAATTCTTTTATCAAATATTATAAGATATAAGTCTTATTTATATACAAATTAGGACCTATTCTAAGAAATAATTAGAACTCTATTATAGGAAATAAATCAAAATTCTATTCTAAGGACTAATTTATATTTTAGGTAAAATACAAATTAGGATACATCAAATTATCCCTATTTATATTTATAATATTCTAACACTCTCCCTCAAGCTGGAGAATATAAATCATATGCACCTAGCTTGTTACATATGTAATCAATTCAGAGCCCTCTAAGTGACTTAGTGAATATAACAACTTTCTTTCTGACAAAGTGACAGTCGACTTCAATATGCTTTGTCCTCTCATAAAAAATTAGATTTGAGGCGATATGTATGACGGCCTGATTGTCACATATAAGTGACAATTGTATAATCTCTCCAAATGTTAGTTCTGAAGTAACTGTTTGAGTCATATAAGCTCTTGACTGGCTATGGTTATAGCTCGATACTCTGCCTCTGCACTGGATCTTGCTACAACATTCTACTTTTTACTTTTCTAAGAAACAAGATTATCTCCGACAAATATACAAAACCCAGAAGTAAATCTCTTATCAGTGGGAGAATCTGCCTAATCTGCATTAGAATACTCTATCACTTGAGTATGTTTTTTGCCTCCGTACAAAAGACTCTTTCCTAGAGCGCCTCTGATATATCGAATAATGCGGATCACAACATCCTAATGTTCCTTACATGGAGAGTTGAGAAACTGACTTACTACACTTACTGCAAATGAGATGTCTGGATGAGTAATAGTAAGATAGCTTAGTTTCCCTACTAATCGTCTGTATCGTTCAGGATCTAGAAGAGGCTCCCCCTGATTTGGCAGGAGCTTGACATTAGGATCCATGAGGTTGTCAACTGTCTTTGAGTTTAACATTCCTATTTCTTCCGAAATATCGATTGCATATCTCCTTTAGGATATGATGATCCCATCTTTAGACTATGTTACTTCTATCTCCAAGAAATATTTGAGTTTGTCGAGATCCTTTGTTTGGAAATATTTGAAAAGATGTTGTTTCACCTGTGAAATCCCGAGATGATGACTACCTGTGATGACAATATCATCAAATAAACCACTAAGTAGATGTAACCAGTAGATGAGTGGCGATAAAAGACAGAATGGTTGGCCTCGTTCTGAGTCATGCCAAACTGTTGAATTACAGTAGTAAATCTACCGAACCATGTTCTGGGTGACTGCTTGAGGCTATATAAAGCTTTCCGTAGGCGACATACAAGACCAGAAGACTCCCTCTGAGCAACAAAATATGAATGTTGCTCTATGTAGACTTCCTCGAGCAGGTCACCATGTAAGAAAGCATTTTTAATATCCAACTGCTAAAGAGGCCAATGTAAAATCGCAATAATAGACAAGAATAGGCACACAGAGGACATCTTGGCAACAGGAGAAAAAGTGTCCCTATAATCATTCGAAGATCTGAGTATAACCCTTAGCGATGAGGCAGGCTTTAAGCCGATCAACTTTTTCGTCTGGATCAACTTTCACCGTATATACCCATTAACAACCAACAACTAATTTCTCTGGTAGTAGAGGAATGAGGTCCCAAGTCCCACTGCTTTGTAAGACACACATTTTATCGAGCATAGCCTGTTTCCATTATAGATGGGCAAAGACATCACCTGCAGTCTTTGGAAGAGAAACAGACAACAAAGAAGAAAGACAAGAATAATAGAAAGGAGAAAGATAATGATAATTCAAAGAAACATAATGAGGAAAAAGATTACGAGTAGAACGCATACCTTTTCGAAGTGTAATAGGAATATCAGACTCAGGAGATGGGACCGGAGGAGGAGGCAAATGATTTGGATCCAAAGATGTGTCCACGGCAGTGTCAGCGTTGGGTGACGGCAAAGCAAGACAAGGATGACACTAATAAACCCGCAGTGGAGGAGGAGATGAGGTTAGAGGTGATAGAGAGTCCTCCGGAGGGTAAATGGTAGTCACTAGCGTAGTCGTAGAAGGAGAAAACTCGGACAGAGATGTATTAAGTCCAAAAATGGATCTGAATCAAAGATCATGACATCACAGATATGAAATACCAACAGAGAGTAAGGGAATAAGACTTGTACCCTTTCTGAGACCGTGGGTATCCAAGGAAGACACATTTATAAAACCGTGGAGAAAGTTTGTCAATGCCAAGATCAAGACCATGAGAACACATATAGAACCAAGACCCTAGGTGGTAAAGGATGAAGAGACTGACGAGGATAAAGTACATGATGAGGTATCTTACCTTGTTGAGTGGAGGAAGGCTTGCGATTAATGAGATAACATGCAGTAAGTACGGTGTCACCCTAAAACCAATGAGGAACATGAGAGTGGAAAAGAAGAGTCTGGGTGGTCTCGAGAAGATGACGATTCTTGCGTTCTGCAACTCTATTCTGTTTGGGAGTATGAGGACAAGACATTCTATGCAACACACCATGAGACGCCAAGAAGGCCCAAAATGGAATAGATAGATACTCACGCGCATTATTACTTTACAAGGTTCGAAGAGAAATACCAAATTGAGTTTTGATTTCATGGAAAAAAGATTGAAAAATAGAAAACAATTCTGAATGATCCTTCATCAGATATAACCAAGTACATAGGGAAAAATCGTCTATAAAAGTAATAAAATATCGGGACCCCAATGTAGAAGAAATATGACTTGGACCCCAGACATCAGAATGAACCAAAGCAAAAGGGGGCATAGCCCAACTCATGATGCGAGGAGAAAAGAAACTACGAACATGTTTTCCTAATTGACATGGTTCACAAGCCCAAGACTCTAAGTGAAAAAGGCTAGGATGTAATTGTTTCAACTTATCAAGACCTAGATGTCCTAACTGAGCATGAATAAGAGGAGGAGATGCCGCCGCCGAACCAACAAGAGAGAATCGGTGAAGCTGATATAGTCCATCAGACTCACATCTGAAGCCAATCATCCTCCCCGTACTTCGATCCTGTAAGGAAACAGAAGTTTTAGTAAAAGAGATGGCACAATCAAGAGACCGAGTAAGTTAACTTATTGATAATAAATTAAAGGGAGCTTCGGGAACATGAAGAACATTATAAATAGGGAGTGATAGAGAAGGATGAACAATACCAACACCCTAGGACTGAGTTTGAGAACCATTTGTCATGGCGACAAAGGATAAATAACCGAAAATAGTGAGAGAAGAAAAAAGAGATTTATTACCAGTGATATGATAAGTGACTCCCAAATCAAGAAGCCAGGGATCCGAAGATCGAGATATGCCAGCAAAGAAACTACCAGTGTGTGCAATGACAGCAGTGGAATCAGAAGTCTGTCGATCCTCATACCATTTCATAAAGCCATCATAGGAAGGTGATGGGGTCGGATCCGGTGGGAACTATGAAGTGGAAGCTGAAAAAGCGACAGGACTCTGAACGATCTGAGCATGCACGAGGGGGTCGACCATGTAGACTCTAACATTTATCAATCGTGTGTCCTGGTTGGTGGCAGCGATCACACCAAGGACGTCCTTTGTCACCCTTACCGGGTGGAGGTCCGATGTTGCTTCGAGAGACCAAAGCTGATGAGTCAATAGGAATGGAAGGAGGTAGCATCAAGACTTTGACAGGGACACGAAGGAGAGTCGCCCAGGTACTGTCTATGGTAGCTTCTGTGGGGCTGCCCAGAATCTGATTACGAACATGAGAATAATCTGTGGGCATATTATATAAAGCCAGAGACAAAAAAAAATTCTTTCAATTTTCAAGCACTGCAACAGGAGTGGCCGCAGGTGGAAGAAGTTCATTGAAGTCACAAAGAAGGCTAGACACCAAACTCAGATAAGTTGAGATAGAATTCTTAATCTGATGGGCACTGAGGATATTCATGAGATCTTTACAAACTTAATAGAGTCGCCGAGAGGTGTTTGTAAAGTGTTGTTGAGCCTGTGTCCAAACAACTTTGCAAGTTTTATGAGTGCGGAAGACATCCCTAAGAGATGGATGGATTGTGGCTCAGATAATATAACACAACTGAGCGTCAACCTTTTTCCACAAAGGATGATTGGCGACTTGAGCATCCTCTTCGGTTTGGGTGAGATGTGTCTTATAACTCTGTCCAACTAGCCAAAGCTCAATGTGAGAGACCCAAGAGGAGTGGTTCTTACCATCCAACTGCTCGGAAGAGAGCGGTGCAGTGATGTGATTGGTAAAGATTGAGATATCCAGCTTTGGAGTGCAAGAGGTAGCCATTGATCAGTTTTGGGTTGTTGAGAGTTGTTGGCATCAAGAATAGGTGCCGGAAGATGCACGTAACGGAGGAGCCTTCGACGTTCGACGGAGGAAAGTACACTACAGAGAATAGCACACGGCGTGCGACGACGTGCAAAAAGAAGCCTTCGGCTCACCTAAAGATGGAGGTCGCGAGCCGAGGAAGAAAAGGAAAGGTTGCCTTGCGTGAGCAGGTCATGGGGAGCGTCACGATCAGTGCAGAGAGAACGCGATCATGTGTGGAGAGCGACGCGCTGCTAGAGCTTGCGATGCATGTAGGAGAAGAACATCAGCTTCGGCTTCTCTGGATAACAACAGCTTTGTTGGAGCAATCTAAGTACCTTAGGTTTTGATATTTGGGCAAAGGTTTAAGTTAGCTTTATTATTGTATTTGATGTTGCATTATGAGAATATAGGATACAGGTAAGAAGGAGAAAAGTCCAAGTGACCTCTTGGCAAAGGAAGACCCGACAACAAGGACGAAGGCCGAAGGAATCTCCAGAAGGCAAGGCGTGAAGGATGGAGATGCATCCGAGGGGCGCAAGGCTGATGGAGGAGGTTAGAAGGCTAGGTCTAGGTTAGTCAGGTGAGAATGAGTGCTGAGTGACTGTACTCGGGGTTGAAACCCTAGATTTAGGGTTTAGGCAATCGACTACTGCATGAAGCAGTCGATTGCTGTTGGGCACAGAAAGATCAGTTGACTGATCTTCTATGCAGTCAACTGGTGTCGACTAGAATTCGAATGTTGGGCTATAACATTCGAATCCGGGTGGACCAGTCGACTGGTGTTGGCACCAGTCGACTGGTAACAGTTGGAACAGTACCGAGCTCTATTTAAGAGAGCTCGATTTGGCTGGGCAAAAGTTGACGAAATAAACTTGGGTAAAGCTTATTAGTAGTCTACCAAGCTCAGGTGTGTGTGTAAGTGTTATGGTGAGGTTTCTTCACCCACAAGGAGCGACACGAGTTAGCCGAAAGCTTTCTGGGGAGTCATCCACTGACGGATCGGGATTGCCCATCTTACGGGCAGCCGTATAGTAGGAGTCTTATCTCCGAACCACGTTAAATTGGTTTGTCTTCCTTTGCATTAGTTTTAGTTTATATTAGTCCACTTGTGCAAACTAACCATGTATGAAGAACGAGTGAAGAAGTGGGTGATCGGCTATTCACCCCTCTAGTCGTACGCATCGGTCCCAATAAGCTTTGGCTTCTCTAGAGAACAGCAGTGTCGCCTGCAGGAGAAGAATAACAGCGAGGAAGAACAACAGTGTCGTGTGGAGAGAGGGGAAAAAAGAAGTCGCGAGCAGGACAAGTCGCGAGAGAGGAAAAAAAAGAGAATTTTAGGGTAAAGAAAAAAAAACTTATACCATGCGCTCTGATACCATGTTAAAGAATTTCTTTCATCAAATATTACAAGATATAAGCCCTATTTATATACAAAGTTAGGACCTATTCTAAGAAATAATTAGAACTTTATTTTAGGAAATAAATCAGGATTCTATTTTAAAGACTAATTTGTATTTTAAGTAAAATATAAATTAGGAGACATCAAATTATCCCTAGCTATATTTATAATATTCTAATACATTTATTTGTTCTAAGCTCATTTTCTACTTTAGGCGGGTATAAATGATATGATGCGACAAACACAAATTTTTGTTTATGAAAAATGGAAAGGGGAGAAATAGTAATTAGTCATCAAAAAACTTCTTTTTTGTTTGATTATTCTGTGTGAACCATGGGCTGACACTTAGTCGAGCTGATGGACCCAGCAGCTGGTATGGTTGACAAGGCCGTGGATGTTTTAGCAAAGATACACCATGGGCAAAGATAATATCTAAATGCCAAACTACAAAACACACCAAAACATACTCAAACAATAACATATTAGATAACGCTTGTTTCAAATTCAATACACCATTTGAAACTCAAACAACAAATTGAAACTCAAATCACAACATATTAGATAACACTATTGTTTCAAATTTCAATACACCACATGAAACTCAAACCACATCATATTAGATAACACTATTATTTCAAATTTTAATACACCCCTTGAAACTCAAACCACAACATATTAGATAACACTAATGTTTAAAATTCAATACACCACTTGAAACTCAAACAACAACTTGAAACTTAAATCACAACTAGAACTTAGGTAAAATTGTGTTTGAATTTCAACTCAAATAATAACTTGAAATAATATAATATGCCTAATCACTATCACTAATTTATAAAGAATAAAAAAGTTATTCTATCTTTTCTAATATAATTTTCAATTTAGTTTTTTTTTCAGATTTTGAAAGTTTTCTCTTAATTTAAATTTGATGTCTAAGTTGAAGTTGCACGACGAAATCACGTACCGAAATATCCACTCGACTAATCCCTTTACTATTTGCGTTACGCGAATGCACACATAACGCCAAGTTTCCGATATCCCAACCTCCATCGCATCTCATCTCAGCCACACAATTAGATGATCGAACGGACACCGTTTCATCTAGACGAGAAGCAAGCTTGCCAGCCCATCGGTAGCGTAAGTTCAAAACGGAATGAGATTGGTTACGCATTCGAATATAACGGGAATAAAAAAAACCTATTCGAACACTGTGTCGGGTTTCTTTATAGGCATCGAGGAGCTGCTTTCTTCGGTCGCCTTTGGTTCAACGCAGCGCCGCCTCCGTTGATATCCCGATCGAGTAAGGCGATGGCTCCGGGTCTATACTCCGATATCGGCAAGAGGACTAGGGGTGATCATTTCCTCTCTCCCTTTCTCTCTTTCTACTATTATCGTTTTTTGTCGATCATTTTGATTCTCTATTGTCTTATTTGTTGGCGCAGATCTTCTATACAAAGATTACCAGACAGATCATAAGTTTACAGTCACGACATACTCCTCTACCGGCGTTGTGAGTGATTAGACCTGTTGATTTTTTAGTTTTTCTTTCTTATTCTTCTTTGTGCTTGGTTGTTCTTTGGTAGATTCAAATAAAATAAGAAGTGATTAGCATTTGTTTTTGAAGTCCCAAAACTCAGGAAAGCTCCTCTGTGTTGGTAGTTTATTGGATGTAATCAAAACATGTTTTTGCCATGTATTTTAGGGCAATCTTCTGGTTCTTCTGTGCAGCTAATTTTACAAATTAAAGGTTCTAAAATAAAATAAATGCGGTAGGGAGTTTCATTTTGGCCCTAATGCCTTTGTGTTTTTAGCCGGCAACAATTTTTTTTTCTTTCTGTTTATCATTTTATTTTATTTCACTGCTATTTTTGCAAATGCGGCACTTCAAATTAACACTGGCATGACAGGTTTTCCAAAATAAGGAAAATTCCTTCGTGTAGGCCTTCTATTGGATTTATGGATTCAATCAAGACATGGTTTTGTCTTGTATTTAGGACAATCTGCTGGTTCTTCTGTACTGCTATTTATTTTATTTTATTTTTTTGCAAATATAAAGCTTTAAAAACTTGAAACATGTGTGGAAGTTTCATTTTGCAATTTGTTCATATTTTAGGTGTAAAAATTAAAAGGGAAACCCCTTATCTTCATTATCATCAAAAGAGCGCTTTAACAACAATAACAATCAAACCTATCCTACTAAGTGGGGTTAGCATCAAAAGAGTGCTTCATGACGAAAAATATCAAAGGGGCACCTCATTCTATTTTTCATCCCAAAGATACCCTTAGTCCAATATTATTATAGTAATTTTAGTCAAAACTGCTACAACATGGAGCAAAACTACTCTAAATAATTTTGGTGAAAAGTGTTTCAATAGTGGTCAAAATTGATCTAACGTTAGTTAAAACTGCTCTAGCTTAGTTATCCAACTTGGTAAAAAAAATGACAAAAAATGTTTGGAGCAATTTTGGATATCTTTGCGATGCAAAATAGAATGGACGTCTTTTTGATATTTTTTCAACTTGGTGCACCCTTTTGACATTAATGAAAATAAAGGCCTCCCTTTTGACTTGTGCCTTTTGTCAGTTTATTTTTATTTTAATTTTATTTTTGAATTCATGATAATGCATCGCTTCATATTAGTACTCGTATTACAGGTTTACCATTTTCGTGTTAGGCACCTTTTTGGTTCTTGAATGGAGGGGGCCATATGTATGCGTATCAAAATAAAAGGAAGCATTATAACATTATTAGTTTGTCCATAAATGTTTAATTAGGTCTCCAATCTTAAGAAAATATGAGATTTTATGCCAAGGAGATGAAACAATTATGTTTATGCTACTGATTATTTCTTGACTGATTGACCTAACACTAAGAAAATTATATTCGACGCCATCTTGTAATGACATCTTCTATACATTGTACAACCTCTCTTGATAATTGTTTGGGTACTGATCCCTGATTCTTTTTTGTACTTTATTAGTGTTCCCTGTGTTTCCTAACCAATTCTTTTCTATTTTGTGACAGGCAATCACTGCTTCGGGAACAAAGAAAAGTGATTTGATTTTTGGGGAGATCCAGTCTGTGATAAAGAACAATAATATTACGTTTGATGTGAAGGCAAAGTCAGACTCAAATGTAACACTTCTTGCTGACATATTTCTCCTTTAATTCATCAGTTGTTACTGCTTTCCTTCAGTTGATTGTCTTTTGAGAATGTGTAGAATTGACCATCTACCTGTTAATGTTTGTTATTTTAATTTAAGTTGTTTTCTTGGCTATACAATTCTTTGAATCCTTTCTAACGAGAAATTTCTCTTTCTTCTTGACGTTAGTGCTTATTTTGTGATTTGTGTTAGGTTACAACAACAGTTACCGTTGATGAATTCACAGTACCAGGTTTAAAGACAATTTTTAGTTTTGTTGTCCCAGATCAAAGGTCTGGAAAGGTCAGGAAATGTCTCCTCTATCTCGTTGTATGCAGCGTTGAATTGATTTTCAAACTTGGCATTTGCCATTTCAACCAAGTTTTCATTTCTGTTGCATTGCAGGTCGAACTTCAATATCTGCATGATTATACTGGGGTTAACGCCAGCATTGGATTGACTGCCAATCCCGTTGTCAATCTCTCCAGTGTTGTTGGTACTAAAACTCTCGCTGTTGGTGCTGATGTAGCATATGATACAGCATCTGGCAATTTCACCAAGTACAATGCCGGGTTAAGCATCATCAATGCCGATCTTATTGCTGCATTGACTTTGTGAGTAGTTTCTCAGAGCTGAGGCTCGTATGACATTGAAAGAATTTCAACTTTTTGATATCATAAAGCTTTGATCTGAGCATGATTTGATGCAGGAACAACAAGGGCGATAGCTTGAGCGCGTCATACTACCACTTAGTCAGTCCATTGTCGAACACAGCAGTCGGCGCAGAGTTCACTCACAGCTTTTCGACTAATGAGAACACCCTCACCTTCGGGACTCAGCATGCCTTGGACCCTCTGACCTTAGCGAAGGCACGATTCAACAGTCACGGGAAGGCTAGCGCTCTCATTCAGCATGAATGGAGGCCAAAATCATTCCTAACCATCTCCGGGGAGGTGGACACCAAGGCCATCGAGAAGAGCTCGAAGGTTGGCTTGGCCCTGGTGCTCAAGCCCTGACATGGCGACTCCCGGTCTGCCTGCTCCAATTGCGTGGTTTCATACGCCGAATGGAGTTTTGAGAACTCATGATGATGGTGGTTTCATCGCGACTTGCTCAGTTTTTGCTTGCAAATTGTTTTTAGCTGCTACTCAGGGTACATTTTTTTTTTTTTTGCAGGCATTAAGGGATGACAATTTGCTACTCAGGGTACATTTTGGCTTTCAACTAATGCAATTTGGCATGTAATAATAAAATTCTTGTTGGGTGATTAGAAACTGAGATGGCGACCACCCTTTTGACTTATCTGTTTTAAACTCGTTCTGAGCACAGGTAATGCTAAACTGTGTTTTCTCTTTATTTGTTGCCTCGAACTATTTGGATGCTCGTTGGTAGTGTTCATAATTCTGTGATTTCATAAGCTTACATCGTGTTAACCCTAATAATTCTGGAGATTTTAGCAAAATTACTTCTATATATTTTTCGTTCTCGTTGAGGGAGAGCAAACAGAGGAAGTAGGGTATTAAAATATGTTTGTTTAAAAGGGAAAATATGAAAAAATTGTGTTTTTAGTGTTTTTCTAATAAAGAAATATGCAAATATCTATTTTATAAAATTGCAACAATAGAACGTTACTAAGATTAACCATGAGCTAGCTAGCTATTACCCTCGTTATGCATCAGTTACGCGACTTGGTTGATCATCAAAAAATGTTATGTTTTTCAGATTTTTAAAGAAAAACCGTCTCAAATTGACTTCATTTGTTATATGTAAAAATTGTCAAATCCAAATTGGAGTTCAATTTTTATAAAAAAAACAAACAAAAAATCTAAGAATCTTAGGGTGCGTTTGGTTCAAGTTATCATATATAATCTCGATTATGTCATTATCGAGTAATCACATAACCAAAGTTATGGGGAATGAAATATAATCTGAAGTTGTTTGGTTTAATTTAGATAATCAAATAAAATCTTGTTTGTTTGAAGGTAATAGTCTATAACTTAATATAATATTTTATCGTATTACCCTTTAGAATTTGTTTAGATAATTTTATTTGTTTAGACTTAAGGGCGTCGATGTCGATTGTCGGTGTCCACGTAAGCAGTCGGTGTCCAACATCGGCGGCCGACGATCGGCGTCGACCGCCGACGATCGGCGCCGACCGCCGACCCGCCGGCGACGTCGTCGGCGATCGGTGGTGGTCGTCGACCGACGGCCGGTTGCCGACCGCTGGCGACACCGCCGGCCGCCGGCGGTGGTCGTCGGCGATCGACGGTGGCCGCCGGCGATCGACGGTGGCCGCCGACGATCGACGGTGGCCGCCGGCGATCGACGGTGGCCGCCGGCGATCGACGGTGGCGCTGGCCGTCGGCCACCGTTGTCAGTCGTCGATCACGAATAATGCTTTCGGAAGTTAATAAATTGTAATGATTATTTTCGTCTTAAATATAAATATTGAAGGATAATTTTTGAAAGATAAGTTTCATAACCAGGAATCAAGAAAAACCTTACTTCCCTGAGGTTTTTCGATTCCGGATTGCATGCCCCATTTGCTGACGTGTCGGGCATCGATCATTACTTGGAAATCGCTGATTATCTAAACCAAATAAAGTTTTTGTTAATAACCTTGGATGGATAATCAAAATTATCAAGCATAATCCTCAATCAAACGCACCCTTAAGATTTTGGATCGACCATGTTCAAATTTTGGATTTTCATAAATATCTTGAACTCTGTCTGTGTATCAAACTCTGGATTTCTATAAAAATTTGGTTTTCCGATTTTCTTTTGTTTATCTATTTAAACTATTTATTATCATATTTTCTTATTCTTCACCGCTACGTCGTGTCCTTGATCAAGAAGAACGACTTATACAGGACACAAGAAAGAAACAGGCCATTAATGAAAATAAAAATAACAACAAATTTTTTTACATATACAATAGAACCTTAAGCCAGTGTTGTTTTACAAGAGAACGTGTACAATGACCGAGGAACAATTCTATAAAATGATGTGTGTTTTCTCTTATTTTGGGTAAAAGGAAAAAGTATACACGACTTTAGATCTGCAGGAGTGCTGGGATAAAAAATAGGATCCACATCTCGTGCTATTTGATTCTTCAAGGTATTCTTCTAAAATATGTTCTTTTCTGAAACCTCTTAACAAATCGAATGACATGAATTCACATGATAGAGGTGATGGCTATAGAGTTCATGCTCTCTCCCATACTCTGTAATTTACACCTTCAGCAGCAAGGCTTCCATCTCTTGGAGTCATTTGGTGGTTCATAATGTCCAGGCCCAATTTTGACTGCTACCTTTTCGTCAATCACAGCCGCGTAGACATCCCTCTCGGCTTTGGAAATCTTGAGCTGAGTCAATGCCAAGCAAATATGCTATGTGTAAAAGGTAAAGCGAACAAAACAAGATCTAGTTATCAACATGTACTGACACATCTCCACATGTAAAAACCCAGTCACAATTTAAGTTTCATTCTAATGAATCTAAATCTTCGTTGGACACTCAACACAGTGCAATAGAACAATATTTGAATGGAGAGTGATACATACCATACTCCGGCAATTGATCTTGTTCCCATTTCTAATTGAGATCAGTTTAGAAATCTCATGTTGGTAGTGAGAGAAGATGTGGTCATAGAAGACTGCTGGTGTGCCAGGATGCGTGAGGATGTAAGCATATCCTTGCATCTCCTTTCCGGAAGGGAATCGCCAGTGACCCTGAGAAAGAATTGCAGCAAACCGTCCAGGGTTTTGATACAAGATGATACAGACATTAAGAATTGAATAGAAGAATTCTATTTTCTTCTCTTTATTAATAAATTCTAAGGAAAATAATGATTCCACTTGACCCACGTACAAATGACTTGGCAATTTGTAATGGTTAATACAAGACGTCAACATTCATCAGAAAATATTTATCAAATGTAATTTAAATATTTAAGTCAATGTCAAGATAAATAAGATAACATTCCATTGTGAAGTACAGGATCAAACTTCATACCTGAGTTGAACCCGTGTCATGGTTTTCTATAAAAGTAACAGCGCGAGATGGCCACCAACCTACAACTCCAGGTGGTTTTCCATGTTCGTCACGCAATCGCCAGTACTCACATCTCTCTAGAGCCTATAAGCAAAACATTAGAATTATATGTAATTTCTTCAACAGTATGTAAACACAGGATGGAGGTGTGGATCAACAAAGTTGCAACTTAAACTTTTGTCACGTGAGAGGAATGTAGCAGGAAGCTGTAATATGAACTGTGATGCTGATATAGGAACAAACATGCATAACCAACAATGGTAGATATTATTTGTTTAAGTTGCTATATTTCACGACGTACATATTTGTTCAGAATATCTACGTTCATCAAGTTACATGAGAACCTAAATTGACATAAAATTGTCAAACAAGGAGAATGGTGGAAAGGAATGAAATATGGAAGGGAAAAAATCTGAAAAAGTAAAGATGTGATCTTACCGTGTGAAGTATTCCTTTTGTTGTGACATCAAAGGCACCTGCAGTACCATTTGTAGCATTTATCCAGTCAATTATTCTCTGTCTATGAGCATCTTGATTGTGGTCCATCTCCCCATATGTATAACTTAGAGAGTCCCAGTACTCGCCCACAGCAAAGTAAGGTTCAGATGCTTCTATGTAGTCCTTAACATAGCCACCCCAAAACCCACGAACAAAATCCAATCTCCAACCATCATATCCAACTTCTTTTCTGACAGTTTTAGAAAGAGCAGAATGAGAAAATAAGAACTACTTAATCTAATGCAAGATATATTCCGCCCGTCTCCTTGTGTGGAAGAAGCATCAACTAGGTAACAATAAACATCTAAACATCTGTTCTACTGTAGAACATATAAAATACCTTATAACAGCTAAAACAAAATACCACCAAATGACTGGATGGAAGAGAAAATTATCAACCCAAATAATGGTCTTCCCAAGTGCAATATACAATAAACTAGTCATTTTTATACTAAGAATACAGGACAAAAATATAAGATAATCAACAAAGCCAAGGCTCATAAAGTGTGCATAACTGTACCTTGGTCCACCAAAATCAGATGATGCCATTTTAGTGACTTGTTTGATAGTGAACTATTAAGTATTCAAGACATAACAATGTGTCTATCCCACTTCTTGGTCAGATTTTGATTTAAAATACACTAAATGATCAAGGCATTTAATTAGCTTATGTGATGTTTGAAAACATTACCCTGTTATTCGATATGGGCTAATTTTCATGATAGAGATAAAAATGCAAACATGAAGCTTGAGTTGCAGAATATTTATTTCGGTAATGAAATAATTGGAACCCCATACAAGATATAGAAATGATGTTAGTATTTATTTTTTTTAAGAAGACCAGTCCATTAATTTCACTTGCAACTGTTATAGATCAAATTGCAGGAACGGGGAAATTTTGAATAGACAAACGCTATAAACTGCAGCAGCAGGGATACCAAGTAAAGTATGAATATCAAATTATAAATCAACACACCTCAACCAGCAAAGCCATTCCTTTATATCATTCCTCACAAAATCTTGAGAGTGGTCAATATTTGGTGCAGCATGAAAACTATCTCCGCTGCTTTTGTTTCCCCTACCCTGGAAAGAGAGGAAAGATGTCATGAATAATATGTGGAATGTATGACGTTCAATGATAACCATTAATTGTAGTCCAACTATAATTATTATTGATACATAAATGGAAAACAGGGTATGATTTTTGCCATTTGAAGCTCGTAGATGGGAATAGTTACCAAAAGCTGTGTGCGAAGCTCCTATTAACAACAACCAAGCCTTACCTATTCTTATTGTTAAATTTATTTTCAATTTCATTCAATATACTATCATATTTCAAGTAACAAAATTCTTCTTGTTTAATCTTTGTGCGTGAGATGGTTGTCTGCATGCTTCATTAATTTTGATATCAATTTCCCTGTGTGAGTTTCATTCAATTTTGGTGTTCCACCAATTTGGTGTTGCAGCTTAAATAATTTCTAATTCGATACTTGATGCTTCACCTTCTCCCATGCTTCATCACAAAATCCCTTCCATCTGATTGCCTACAAAACCTCCTCTTTCAAGATCCATCAATCTCATCGGCTCTCAAACCCATTGTGTCTTTGCCTCCTTCCCTGCTTCCTTCTGTGGGTTTGGTTCCACCAAACACCTTCCCAACTGATGTTGACTCACCAAATAAGGTAAGAAGGTCAATGTAAACAAAGTACATAGATTTTTCACATATTAGAAGAGATGTCTAAAGAAGAATAAAATGAAGATATTATGCTCCGTGAAACACAAATTCAAATGGGGTTTTTGTTATTCGTAACACATTAGAAAGGACAGCCTAATCAAAGACGTTGACAACTCGAATGGAGACAAGTTTCCTGGTAGAGGAGAATAATGCAACCTATTTAAGATAATGGGAAAGTTTTGGTAGATATTTACTTAATATCATTGGCACCATTTTTTTTGTTAGTTGATTGACCACTTTTATCATTGGGGTTTTATTACATTGTTTGATTGACCACTTTTAGGAATACAATTATTCTATCCTTAACTGTATTTTAATTCAGGAATTTTTTGGAAATAAATCCAGCATGAATTTAACTCTACATCAACCCTGGAAATCAGAGTTTAAAGTTACAAAATAACAGTTTTACATAGAAACTGAATTGTTTATACAGCAATATGAGCATTTCAAACATACAAACAAAACATGCCAAACTATCACAGTTGGAAAGTGTAAATGCACTACTACGCCAACATTACAAGACACAGAATCAGCCAAAGTGTCACATATTCTAAAGTGTAAATTCATTTCTATGCAAAAATTAGATGCACAATCTAACACATCTTCCAAATGAAAAATGCGAACAAAAAAGCATTCTAAAGCATCTGAGTTCAATAAGTAGATTTCAGTAAAAAAAATAGTCACTTGCCAAAATTGTTTAGCAATAAGTACGACCTGCAATTACCTGGAAATGAGGATCATCAGCAACAACAGCCCGGTCATCCCAATTCAAACGGCCGCCGAAAATGTTCCATACTCCATTCTTATTCTGGTAGTGGGCACATCGATGGTTTAAGACAACATCACCAAGAACTTTGACACCTTCTTCATGGAACCTCTTCACAAGTTGCTTCAGCTCGTCAATGTTTCCATATCTGGATGTTTCCAGTATGTGTACTATCAGCAATGCTCATTCTTTATCTGGTATGTACAACACAAATGACAAAACAAGGCCTATGTTTGACAGTAATTTTTTTACTCAGAAGAATGGGTTTGAATTTGGGAATGATCATTTGCTAATGGTTCAATATCTCTATTTTGTATTCTGAAATATTATTTCATGTATGGTGGCATGCTAACAAATAAAAAAGTCTAGTTCCAGAGAAATCATCCATGATAAAACAAGTCTATGCTATTCAATTAAGTGAAAATTGTCCGTTCTCGTATGATAGCAAACACCCTATATCTACTAATTTTCCATTTATCAAACTACCACTGCTCACCCACCCAACCTAAGTGAGTTCAACGAGACCATTTCATTTCAACTATAACAGGACAAGCATCTTTCCCTGGAATATATTATATCTGGGATTTAACAGAAACAACAACAAACAAAGCTAACAATAACAACAAACTGTGTCCTAAATATCTAAGGTTGGTTGCATAGATCTTATCCATTCATTGAGCACAATGTAAGCTAATATCACCAGTGATACTCAGGTCATCTAAATCACTTTTAAATATACTAATTAAAATCTTCTTTGGCCTCTCCTTAACGCTCATCTCTTGGACCATATCTGACTACACTTTGCTTAGAGTTTAATTTGTACCTGGAATCTAAATTATATAAATCCTTAGGCATGTAGCCTTCAGGAGAGACAGACTCTGTAGGTGGTGGTAGCCAGACTACCGTAAAACCTAGTGAAGACAACTCCACAGTCTTGGCACTAAGCTCGGCATACCATTTTCCTGATCTGTGAGACTCCCAGTTGAATCCTTGACACAGAATTTCATACCCAGAGCCTGTCCCTGAAGTCAATTCTACAGCAGGCTTCAACAGATCAGAATCAGTAACAGGCTCTGCAAAACTTGGAATAGAGCTCCGGAAGATACTGTAAGCTTCTGCAGCCAATTTCTCAATTTCTTGTAGAATGCTTTCCTGTGCTTCCTTACTCTTTGCTCCTTTGCTTCTTTCTGATGATATATCACTTACTAAACTCTTTATTTCCTTGATAATTTCATAACTATATGTAACAGAATTATCTTTCTCTGCAGTGACTTGAGCCTGCCCTGAACTATCATTTGCTAGTTCAGTAGTCTCAGTCCCTATTCCATTACCAAATTCACCAAGTGAATTAATCACATTTCCAGTAGGGACAACAAAATCAGCTCCCATGTTATTCAACCAGGTGTATTCATTCAGCTTCAGCACGAAAACTACAGAAGAACTTTGTTCATCGATTGGAAACAATCCCCAATTACCTTGACCATCTGCTTTTGGCTGCAAGATAAATGATAATGTTTCTGAGTCTAGCGTACAAAGAAAAAAAATGTTATGCTCGCTAATATGTGAAAATAAAATAAAATGGATAATTAGACAAAGTGTGCATAAAATTATGATTGTGACAATGTAAAAAAATAAAGATGTACATATTTAAGAGACAGTTAAGTTACCTAATTGAAGGGAGCATGATCTAGAAACTATATATCCTATGTGCAAGAGTTGCAAACAACAGTAAAAACATACTCTTGATTGTAATCCTCTGTTGTGCATTTGGCATCACAAGTGGCATCTATGCAATGAAGCAAAAAAAAAAAAAAAAAAAAAAAACAGAGCTAGATTTCATGAGCAATCTTAGATCTCTTTTCAAGCTAAAGGAACCAAGCAATAAAAATGATGATAATACTATAAACTCTCACTTCATAGAATAAAAATTCATAGATTAAAATGTGCATCAATTATCTCTGAATAACAAATATAATATTGGAATAGAAATCATAAAAGAAGTCTATCGGATTTTAGTAAACATCAAAAGTACCTATTTTTACCTGCAACAAAGTTTGAAGAGCCTTGTGCCGAAATATTTTAGTTCTTGGTGGATGTGGTGTAGATGGAATTTCCCATTTTATTCCATCAGCCTTACAGACACCCCAATGAACAACAACATCACCGGGTATATCTGTGTCAAATTGTACAAATTTTTGATGTGAGTCCTCACTTCTCGTCACAGAGACAGTCATAAAATTGGTAACAAACTCTTCCTTTAACATGGGGAATTCTTCATTAAACTGAGCAATAATCCTATTCTGCTTCAAGATTTTTTTATCTTTAGAATCTTTTTTCTTGGAATTGGACCCTTCAGCTTTCAACAGCATGCCAGGTATCTGGTTAAGAGCCCCTGAAAACAGAAAAAAAAATACATTGCCATTTAGCAAACAGAAGACCTGTTCAGCATCATCCTGCTCATAGTAAATGAGTAAGAAATCTTAGACACGGAACAGATTGAAAATGGAGTTGAATATGCTGAACGCATTAATAAGAAATAGGGAGAAACAAACAATTATCAATAATACCATAATACAAATCCCATAGTGTCGTAAGGTAACTAAGACCAGGCAAGCAGATATCTTATCAATGTATCTGCATTGAAAATTAAGTAAAGAAATTGCAAATTGGCTGTTGAGTCATTTCAACAGTGTTTGGTGCATTCATTATCCCTGTTTTTCCCAACCAGATACTAGTTAGAGCCATATGAGAGTCAGGCAGAGACCAACATAGACATTTGAGAAACCATGTAGTACAGATAAATGGCTTCACAATGTTTTACCATAAATGTCTTTACCATGTTTTACCAAATCCCAATATACAACTTAATGAGACAACATATATCTGAATGAAACAATGTTGAAGAATATCCCCGCATGTCCTTGAAGCTTCACCTAAAAATAGGAACCTGTTATAATTAAATATCGTAGTCATAATAATCTTGTGGTATAAGTACCTCGTGCAAATACCAAAGCATTCCTAAGAGATTAGTCCTTGATTGATCTCCCTGTGTTTGTTTTCTTAACAGTCAGTACACTCTCTATATGTGTGGAGAAACAGTTGGTTTAGACCCAAAAAAAATGTGACCGGACCACATACTACAATGTGAAATTATCAATAAATCATACAGCACTTTATATACGACAGTGGGCAACAATGAAAGAGAATAACAAATTTTCCTAAGAAATGCCAGAATGTCCTGAAAACAGAAATTGTTACTCACCGCAATACATATACTAATTGTTTGATGCAATGGATGAGAAAAATGATGTTGCCTCTCTGGACACTAAATGACAGTTATGGGTTCAATTAAAGGGGAGATAGGCGTTTCTTCAAGCTTCTGCATAGTATTATGATGATTATGAGAAGCCACTAAATGAAAGTTATGGGGTTCAATTAAATGGGGGATAGGAATTTCTTCGAGCTTCTGCATAGTATTCTGATGATTATGAGAAGCTTTTGAAGAATTTACAGCTGCTTCCTTGCCGTAGGTTGTCTCAAAAGAACTTAAGTGTCATTCAGAGTGATAATGTATGTAGGAAGATAAAACTTTGCTTATACAAATATGAATGTAATTAGAGTTTTAGTTTACTAATGACCCTGTCTCTATTCCTTAGACATTAAAATAGAATTTGTCCAGAAAAGAGGTAACAGCTCTACAAGATATATATTGGGAGGTATAAGTATTGCCACCTGGCCATATACTGAAGCCTCGGCTTCCATCTATGGTGTTGCCCTCGTTACTAGAATCTGTGAATGAAATTCTGAAATCCCTCCCCTTGTGTTGAAACCATGCCCCTGTTTCTTCTTCCTGTCAGTTGACATAGACATTTACAAAGTACCTCAGAACTAACAATATAAGAAGATAGCAAAGGTTACTCATGAAACTTCCGAGTTTCAACAGGACATCTACTGTACATCTGAAGCACTTATCGAATTTTTAATCTGGTAAGTTAGATTTGCAACTTTGCTGTGCAAGTATGTCATACCTTTAAAACAAAATGAATAGCTGAAATTGGGATATTGCTATCAAAATCAATCTGTGCTTCATGGATTATATGTCCTTCCGACAAAGACGTTCCTTTCTTCAAAGGGGTTTCAATTGCATAATCCTGGTAATAGCCAATGCTGTTAACTCCATCCGAATATTCAAGTAGATAAGGAGGGGCTGTGAAGTTAAGAAAAGAGATACCTTAATCAGAACAGAATCAGGCGGTCTCATTTCAGGAGGAGGTTGGTCCCATTCACTACAAATATGCAGAAGTAAAATCATATCCTGCTGCAAAGCTATCTTTTTGTGCATATTGAAGTGTTCAAAAAGGAAACAACAGTTCAAGACGGATTATAATAGTACTTTTTATCACGAGAAACCTACGAAAAAAGTCTGTGCAAAGAACGACGGGAAATTCATGATATGTCATGAAAAACAGCACAAGTATGTGCACTTTAACAAAATTTTAATAGCGGAGTACCTAAACTTAGAAAATATCCAGTGGAAAAACTCTGAAATCGCAAAACAACAAAAAGTATCCAATGGAAAATTCTGAAATTGCAAAATATTTAAAAAGTTAAAAGATGCAGCCCTCAAATAGTTAAGCTGTGTTAGGAGAGATGTCAATTCCAAGTTGTCGGATGATTTGATTAAAATTTGTAGCAGTTGAACTGCATAATTAAATAGAGCCCAACTCAGAAACCGTACGTTACGTTTTTTGCTTAACCTTGGACAAAGGTTATTTGAAGTGCATAAAAGAAAATCGTTCCTTTGTGTGCGACTGAAGAAAACATCAATACTTTAAATAGAAGAAAGAAACAAGGAGTCCATAGAAAAGGCAAGAGACTAGCAAAAAAAAGAAACGCTTAAAAAAATGTTTGTGAAAAGCTTGCCTTCCAAAATCATCGCAATAGCTTACTCCCCAGTGTAGAATCCACTTCCCTTCCAAATTACAACCGACATTCAACCTCCATTTGGACGCATTCCCGTCTGCCACTACTGGATCCAATCTCACTATTATTTTCCCCTCCTCCTATCATCGACCAATTAAAATGAAAAATAAAAAAGGTACTAAAATTTAAACAAACGAGGATAGCCAAACAGATGGGAAAAAAATCATCCTTTGCCAAAGAGGATTAATTTCCAGTTGGGCAGGCAAAAAAAAAAAAAATTCAAACTGACCGTCTGTGGACGCTTCAAGGAGAAGGTCTCCGTGAATAAGACTTTGGCATCATCGACGTCAGCGAGGGAGGGCGTCTGGGTGACGCCAGAGCTGACGATTGGGCGGGTCCGCTTCCGATGATCCTTGGAGGACTTGGAGCAACAGATAGATCGGAAGACGGGTCTCGGTCGGCAAATCTGGCGCCCGAGAAACGGTCGCCGCTGCCATCGGGGGATTACTCCGGGGGCCTCCTGAAGCGGCCGATGGAGGACGGGCTTCCAATGAACAAGCGCCATCTAGCGATGAAGATCGAGCATAGAGAGAGAAGAAGAAGGAGAAAATGAAGAGGATCGAAGGAGAGATTTTTTAGGCGATGTGAAATGCGAGCCACGAGAAGCGCGTAGAAATAGGGTTGAGGATATTCCTGTTTCGCTGGCAAGTGGAGTCGGCCGGCCCCGGGAGATCAGCGCAGCGTGCAAGAGGATCCTCGCTCTTACACGTGGCCTTCCACTCGATAAAACGGTTGCTTGGACGGGATCCGATATGAGCAGGGTGGGGTGCCAAATAATTGGCGGCTTCCTGAGGAAGCGTATACAAGTTGGATGCGGCCAATCGTGTTGCGTGAAGTCACATGCAATACATTGGGAACGTAACGTAACGGAGCGTTATTTTCTACATAACGTTCGACATGGTTGATTTGATGTTTCAACCGGTCAAACTGGTCGCACCGCCCACTGAAAATAGAACAAAAAAATAAAACATCAAGTCGAATCAAAATTTAAAATTTTTAAATTTATTTGATAAAATAAAACTCTTAATTTAAGTTTATTTGAATGTTTAAAATTTTTATTTGTTTGATTAATTTTAGACTTTGATAATTTAAACTTGTATTTTTATTTTAAAAAAGTTTTTATTTATTTAGTATATTAAGTAGAGTTTTTATTAATCAACATTATTCAGGAATATTATTCGTAAATATTATTTAAGAATATTATTCATGAATAATATTCACGAATATATATTTAAATTTGTTCATTTAATTTAATAAACTATTTAAACTAATTTATTTCATTAATCTTACATATATAATAAAGAGAAAAATATATTTTGGGTATCAAATTTAATACTAAATTAATATTAAACTTTTGAAAAGATTTTTTTAATCTCAAAGTTAAACACTTTATTTTTATTTTAGTCTAGGGTTCACCTTCCTAATTGAGTTATAATGTTTAAGCTAAAAAAATTAATAACCAAAAATCCTGATGTTCACATTCCCAACTGGATTATAGTTAGAGCTGTCAATTTGGGTTGTCCCGCCCTGTCAACCAATTTAAGCGGGTTGGGTTAGAATTTAAATAACCAAAGTCCACCGCGGGCCAACCCGCATAGACTCGCGACTCGCACGGGTCGATCCACGACGGGCTTGGGTTGGCCCGCCCTGCCAACCAATTTAAGCGGGTTGGGTTAGAATTTAAATAACCAAAGCCCACCGTGGGCCAACCCGCATAGGCCCGCGACCCGCACGGGTCAGTCCGCGACGGGCTTGGGTTGGCCCGCGGGTCGAGAACCACATGTTATTCAAGTTTTATGACAATTTATTATCTTTCTTTGTTATAATTTTGAAATAAAAAATAATATTTTTCATCACATGAGTACTCGTTTGTATTCATTTACATTTAAAAAATATATTTTTTAATATATTAGATTGATGAAACCTAAATATATGAATTTTTTTTTACTTTTTTAAATTTTTAAAAAATATTTTGATGGGCCCGCGGGTTGACCCGCCTAACCCGCGACCCGCCTTGGATTGGGTTGGGTTGGGGATTTCCCAATCCGCCTAGATGACGGGTCGACCCGCCCTCGCCCCGCCAAATTGCCGACCCGCTACGAGCCGACCCACCCCGTCACGGATTGACCTGTTTGACAGCTCTAATTATAGTATTCAAGTTAAAAAAAATAAAAATAAAAAACTCCTATTAGGTTCACCTTTTCAATTAGATTATAGTCATCCAAATTTTTTAAAAAAAAACTTGAGACGTCTCTCATGATATAATATTAAAAGATAAACATTCAATTTTAAAATTATAAAAAATTTTAAAAATTTGATGTCAGAATCAAGAATTTAGTATTAAATTTGGAATTTAAAAACTAAGTACCCTATACAATAAATATCAATAAATTTTTATCAACTTGAAAGTAAAATTTATTCACGGAGGTTTGATTCCCAATCTAAAATATCGGAGGGTAAATTAAAACAAAATCGGTTATGTTTGCTTGGTCGGCTGGCTTACATGGCGTTGTCACCTAGACATTGAATAATCTTGGTCAATTGTTGGAACAATGTATTGTTGAAATTTAATATTAATTATTCTATGGATAATGGATCGAACCAAATCTTTAGTCAAATAAAAGTGTGAAAATTATTTTTTCAGAGGAAACATTGGAAGTATGTGTATATAAATCAGAGAAAAATTAGAAGGGGGGGGGGAGAGGGAGGATTTTAAGAGGGTGTTTGATTTACATTTTTCAATTTGTTTTTCATTTTCATTTTCTGTAGAAAATGTGATTTTTTGAAAAACATGTTTGGTTTGCATTTTCCAGCTTTGTTTTCAAGAAAAAAAACATAGCGTTTTCTGGAAAATTAGAGAATGAAAAAAAGTCATTTTCCAAAAAATTAGAAAATATGATTTTTTAAAAAATGAAAATGAAAAATGACTCAAACCAAACGCCCCCTAAATTTTTTGGAATCATCATATAGGTACTTTTAGATTTTGTATAAGAGCGCTCATTTGTTCTCGTTATAAAATGACATAGCTATCCTTAAATACATTTGTTTAGTCGATTTTTGATTTGTTACGTGGCCAATTTTAAATTTAAACTCTAAACCGATTGGGTGGATTAAAATGATGCATCCCTTTGAATTCTCCTTGCTGCTTTAAAATCTATCCAAAATCCTTGGTTCACGCATCTTCGCCGATCAACTCTACCACTTCGCTTATCTATTATCTCTTCAACTTTCTTTGTCGACTTATTTTAGTTAGATCAACTTATAACTTTTTTTTTCATGTACTGCCTAATGTTAGGGGTTACAAGGGTACAAACTTAATCCCATATTGAATAACACATGGAAAGATCATAGATTTATAAGGAATTTGATATCTCCATTGGCATGAGGCCTTTTGGGAGAGCCCAAGAGCAAAACTATGAGGGCTTAGGTCCAAAGTGGACAATATCATGTCATTATGGAGATATTCTAATTCCTTTTGGTCCTAACACCTAACTTAGTATTTCTAGTGTTTTAGGATTTGTCTAAAATTATGACACACACAAAAAAACCTTAGTTTAACATAATATACACATTATATCCGATATAATTTCTTAACTGTTACAATATAGATTTAATTTATTGATCTAGCACTCACATTATAATACTATGAAATCATAATTATAATATTGTGGTATTTCATAGTTGCTACAATACAAATTTGATATAATCATCTAATATTCATATTATAATAATTACGATTTTATAACGTTATAATTCAAACTTAATTTGTTAACACCACGTTCACGTTGCAACAATTTCTATGGCTACAACACGAAATGGTAACTTTGACATCGTAAATATTTCATGAAATAAATGAAAATTAAACACTAAGAAATCAAAAGGGCACAAAGGAGAAACCAAGAATAAAGGTTTTTTTTCATATATATCTTATAGCTTTAGACAAATCCTAAAGCTTCAAAGATGACAAATTAGGTTGCACATGAGAAGAAATTCTAAGTTAATCAAATAAAAAATAAGTTGATAAAAAGGAAACCAAGGAGATGGTAGACAAGACAGTGGTGTGATGGAATTGATCTACCAAGATAGGATGGGACAGGCGAGCAAGGGACTTGGCGGGCGTCTATTTGATTTTTAAAAAATAGTCGATTTTAATTTTGCTTGATCAATTCTGGGTTTAAATTTGAAATTGGCCTTTCAAAAAAAAAAAAAAAATCAAAATTCTCTTAATAAAATAAAATAAAAAGGAATGTCACTTTGATGATTTCAATAAAAGGGTTGCCCTATATATAAAGTATTAAGAAGTTTTTGAGCATTAAAATCCATCACTCAATATCTTATTTGTTGTGCTCTATTAGGATAAGTGTTTAAAGGAATCCAAAACTTGGGTAAGGATTGAAAGGGTTCTTCGTAATTTATCCTCTTCTTTAGAAGGATAACAATCATTGTTTGTGAACTCATGGAAATCTCATATGCCCAAGTCAAAGTGTTTAGATTAGATGTTCTTATGCATGATTATCTCATTGGCTCTTAGAGCTAGAGGGGTGGGTGGTTTAGTGGATTGTTACGTGGAGTAAAGCACTTAATGTCTAAGATGTGAAGTATGAAACATCTCTAAACCAATTAAATTAATAATCACGTCAACATCTTTCTCATTCATTTCACATTTTCATACGCATTGCGTTTTTGCTTTAGCTTTCATTTTATTAAAATGTAGTGATGAATTTGTTTTTTACATCTATTCACTCTCTTATCCATAGTCTCGGTTTTTTTTTTTTTTTGATAATCTAGATATCTAATCTTGGACTCAAATAATCATGAAGATACACAGACTTCCCAATTCACCGACGAGTTATTTTTATTCTATATAATGGTAGTAGAAAAATCAAAATTCTCCCTAGGCTTATCATCCTCTTAATTTAGGCATCCTACAAAATTTTATGTCTTCTAATCGACCTAACTCCTATAGAACTAATTTTTTAGGTGAGAACTTTGGTTTGGGTTGAAGATATGAAGCTTTGAAAATCAAGATGTTGAAAATTCTAAATTGTTTATTTTTAAAAATGAATGAAATTTTTAGACGAATTTAAAAATAATGAAATTTGAAGGTTATGTGCATTTCGATGTCCATTACTTAGAAATTATGAAAATATGCAAATTTCTAAGTTTAGATGTATTATTTTAATACAAAGTTGATGATAGTATTTTTTTAATTGTCAAGCATTAATCATCTTGCACCCCCATTGTGTCTAGGTTTATTATTCATATTTGGGCTCTTTTTAATTTTGTATAAAAATAAAATTTATAATATTTTTTTGGGTAAAATCAAAAGAGCTCTTCTTTTTTATTGAATCGTCAAAGGGGAGCCCGCTTTGATTTTTTTATCAAAAGAGTATCTCACCCCTATAAAATGATATAAATATCTTCTGACATACTATATTCTTTTGACACGCGCACCCCCCCTATATTCTCGTCTAAATTTGATCATCCTTCAAATGAGGCGTGAACCCTAGGACGTTGGGCTTCTTGCGCGAACACTTCCCGATTTACTCTAGTGGCTGGTGGAAAATTTCCGTGGGGCCGGGCCGATCGCCCGAGGTTGGAAAAACCTCGTTAATCATTTTTTTTTGTCAAAATTTGATCACGTTGTAGTAACTACGAAACCGTAGCTACAACAACTGTGCAACACCTCAATTGTAGTAGCTATGAAATCATAGTGGCTACAATTATAGGTTCAACTTTAACAGGTAATAATTTTTAATTCAAGTTGAACAACAGGACATACAATATACCAAATTAAAATTCGTTTAGAGATATTCGATTTGATATTTAATTCGAAGATCTCTGAACGAATTTCAATTTAATATATTGTACGTAATGTGATTGAACTTGAATTAAAAATTATGATTTCTCAAAAATTTTCCAACATACAAGTTGTAGTAGCTACGAAACCATAACTGCTACAACTATAGGTTCAACTTTAAAAGATCATAACTTTTTATTTGAGTTGAATCACGAAACATGCATATATCAAATCGAATCTCGTTCAAAGATTTTTAATTTGATAAGTTGTGTGTCCTTGTGTTTCAACCATACTCAAAAGTTATGGAATTTCAAAATTTATTTAGTATACACATTATAGCAGCTACGAACTGTAGCTAGTACAACTATGTGTCAACTCAATTGTAATAGTTACGAAAATGTAACTGCTACAACTATAAGTTCAACTTGAAGAGACCATAATTTTTTATTCAGTTTGATCACGAGATGCACAATATATTACATAGAAGCTCGTTCATAGATCTTCGATTTGATATATTCTACGTCAAGTGGTTCGATCCAAATCAAAACTTTTATCCTCTTAAAATTTACTCAGTATACACGTAGTAGTTATGAAACCATAATTACTATAACTATTAGTTATAACTTTGAAATATCATAACTTGTGATTTGGATTGAATCGTGTGACACATAATATATCAAATCAAAATTCTCTAAAATTATGACTTCTCAAAGTTTACCCAACAAACACATTATAGTGTCAAACGGAGAAAGTGTTAAAAGGAAAATATCTTACCAATAATCAAGGAAGACAATATCAAATAAAAAAGATCTTACCAATAATTAAGGAAGATAATGTCACCTAATATTTTGGGATTATAATTATATATTATTTCTTTTTTATTAATCCCTAATCTGTTGGGTTTATTGAGCAATATAGATGTGTATATAAATGTATAACGAAGATTGAATCAAGTTTTCTATGTCAATTATTTTCATGGTATTAGAGCCACAATCAATTCTTCTCTGTGTTAGCTTTTGTTTTTCTAAAAATATCTTTTGAGAATTTTTTGTATTCATTTTTCTGCCTCCATGGATATAAACAAAATTTAAATTGTATTGATTAAATTCAATGGCAGAAATTTTGCACTTTGGGAATTTCATTTTTGAAGTTTTGTGGAAGGCAAAGATTATCTAGAATTTTTGATGGATCAGAAAGAACGAGATGTTGAGAAGGATTTGAAAATAAAGAATGCTTAGGTAATTACTTGGATACTCAACTCGGTTGAACTTGATATTGTGTTGAGTCTTCGATCTTTCAATGCTGCTACTGATATATGGAATCATCTTAAAAGAATTTGCTCTCAAGTTAATCAATGCAATTCGAACTTGAATATTAAATAGCCAACATTAGCCAAGATGATAGAGATATTCATAGTTTTTATACAGAAATGTTGAAATTGTGGACTGAACAAGACATGATTTCTTCTTCTATGATTTCTCCTATTGCATATGCTGAAGTTAAGACAGAAAGAGATCATGGATGAGTAATGCAATTTCTCATGATGCTTTGACCCGAATTTGAGACAACAAGGCGAACATTAATTAATCGTGGTGGTTTGCATATGGAATCTGTATTAGGAGAAATTATTAGTGATGAAACATGCTTGAAGACACAAGCACAACTAGACACAAAAACAAATTTAGTGGATTCTATATTTCTTGCTTCGCAGGATTATCAGTCAAAGCAAAGGGCACGATACTAAGAAAATATTCAATGCAGACAGTATCATAAACTCGGACATATACAATCTCATTGTTAAAAGCGGAATATATGCAACTACTATAAGAAATCAGGCCACATCATTTTAGAATGCAAGCTTTTGAAAAATAAACAAAATTCATCAGTTTTTGTTACTATGAGTGTTGATCAGAGATCAGAAAACACAACTGCAATGTCTCTCACACCGGAAATTGTTCAACAAATGATTTAAGACTCAATACAATATGTTCTTCCAGGTGTTCTTTCTTCTACTTTTTTGTTGCCGAGTTATCAGGTACAGGAATTCAGTCTGCTCCTTGGTTTCTTGACTCAGCCGCTTTTAGTCACGTAACTAATCAAAAACATACATTTGTTGATTTGAAACCTTGTCCCTTAAATCAATCTGTCACTACTGCCAATGGAAAAAAATTACCAATTCAAGGAGTTGGTACCATTTGTTTATCAAATAGTTCTCCAAAATCCATTTGTCTCCCTAATACATTTTATGTTCCTCGATTAATAGCTAATTTAACTTCTATTGGACAACTTACTAATCACAATTGTTTAATTCAATTTTCCCCTCGTAATTGTGATGTGCAAAACCTTCAAATGGGCCAAGTGATCCTGAAAAGGCATAAACATGGGCGTTTGTTTCTTCTTGATATCAATCAGAAAAAAGAGTCCTCCATTTTGTTTTACGGTCACTTCATCAGCTTCCACCTCACATAAGGAAAATATTTGGGATCTTTGGCATTGTCGATTGGGTCACCCACATGCTAGTCGATTAGAATCTATGTTCAACTCGACACTTTTTCTAGATAGGTTGATTGTTAAGAATAATATCTTTAAGCATTATCTGACTTGTGTTCTTGGTAAACTTGCTAAATTACCTTTTGCTTCTAGTACAACTAAGGTTGATGCAGCTTTTGATCCTCTTCATTATAATTAGTGGAGACCTTCACCTAATTTATCTAGACTTGAGTACAAATATTTTGTTCTATTTATTGATCATTTTACTTGGGTGTATTACTTGCGTGCTAAATCTGAACTAGCATATATTGCCCAAAATTTTGTCACTATGATAGAAACACAATTTAGAAAAATAATCAAATTATTTCGGTCAGATCCAGATGGAGAATTTTGTGCCTTAAAACTTATTCACTTCTTTAATAAAAAGAGTATTTTAACTCAACAATCATGTCCTGGAACTCCCGAACAAAATGACATAGTAGAACAGAAAAATTGTCATATTGTTAAAATTTATCAAACTCTTTTACTTGAATCTTCTTTTCCATCTCAATTTTAGATAGAAGCAATTCATACAGTTGTCTGTCTTATTAATAGGCAACTTACTCATATTCTTGGTAATCAATCCCCATTCTCTATTTTTTTTTCATAAAACACCAAATTATATGCATCTTCGTGTTATTTGTTGTAACTGCTTTGTATTGCTTCCACCCCATGAATGATATAAACTATCTGCAAATGCTACTAAATGTATTTTTATCGGTTATAATGACAAATGAAAAAGTTATATTTGTTATGATCTTCAATATCATCACACTCAAGTATCTCGTAATGTCTTTTATTAAAACTTGTATTTTTATCCTTCCTCAAACGCACCAGCTTTGCATTCTTCCATTCCTACTTTATATAACTTTTTGGATCCTCCAAATTTTAGTTCGTCTAATGATGCTCCTATCATGCCTGTTATGCCACTTCCTGATCATACGCTCGAAAGTCCTTCCACTGATGTTCCAAGTGATGCTCCACCACTTACCTTGCTGCCTTTGAAAAGATTCACTCGTGTTTATTTGATATGCCACCTAACTGTTTAACTCTTTTTATAACTCTGAATTCTATTGTGATAGAACATGCATGTTGGAAAGGAGTTGCTCGTCCGATACTGACTAGACAGCCACTCTCTCGTCCCGATGGACAATTCGGAAACCTAACCTCTACGACTATCTCAGTCGCTTGTACCGCAGCCTATAGGGTTGCAACCAGCGTCTGAATAAAAAGAAAACGAAAACGACGACAAAAGCTGCGTACCGGTATGACTTACGATAAAACACACAGAACGAAGGCCTCTATGGCACACAAAAGTACAACCAATCGAAAATACCGCAGCGGAAATCGCAACTGAAATACAGCTGAAAAATGAATGAAAAGGGGTACCAACATGTACCCACAAACATATACAGGTAAACGACGAAATCGTCTCGACGCACGTAAAATGGGACAAGTTGTCGGGCACTCTAGTCGATCATCCTGAAATAAAAATAAGGAGCTAACGGGGTGAGTCACAGTACTCAACGGATATCTCATCAAATATGCAAGATAGTCTAAGCTAGCAATAGCAGTAGCAGAATATCAGTACAACTAATAGGAGGAATAGAAAACACCATACTAGTGTGACGGGGTCATCAAAACCAGGGAATAAAGGTTTCCTGTATGTGCATGTCAATCATATGCAGCATCCAAGTATAGCAAGCACGGGCAAATGCAAAGTATGCATATGCACATGGTGCAATGACATAGTCACTCCTGCCGTCAGTCAGACATCGTCACCTATGTACTGGAGAAAGTTGAGCGAAGGCCACCCTCCGACGTAGGGCTGTGACTACCATTAGTACTTTGTCATCACTGCTCCTGAGCGATCGAGTGGACGGGATGCTGTCGGTGTAAGACTCCTACCCCATGACCTATCTAGGGGATATCTCTATCCGAATGTTACCTCCCTGTCGAAGTAACACCTCTACCCCAGGTCATCTCTGGAGGATATCTCTATCTGAGTGTTACCCCTACCCCATGTATATATATGAGGGAGAGACCTCTCTCTCTCATCTCCTGGTATATGGACTATCCAAGGAGGAACTCTGTCTACTACCACACTCCGATTCACTAACCTATGAGTGAATGAGCAGGCAACACAGAGCACACTACCCATACTCCGTCAACCACTAATCTGTGAGTGGTCGTATGGGTAGGTCTGGTATGACTGTAGACCTGTCTCAACCACAAAGGAGCCCCTGGTCGACAGTGATGCACAGTGCATGATGATGCATGACACTAGTCAAACAACATCCACTATCTAGTCCACCTATATCAGCATGATATGCAAGGATCATAGATAATGCATCATAGCCTAAGTCCTAAAGGTATAGGTATCACATGCCAAGTCTAGCATATACAATATCAGCATAAGGTAAAATAGGTATATAACAATATATAACCCTATCGCTAACCATAGCATATCAAGTATATAAACTATGACAAATCCAGAAGATAAGTTAGAGGTACCTGCCTCGATATAAAGAAGTCTGAGCGACGAGAACCCCCGTCCACAATATAGTGTATCCCCGCGACGAATAAGCTAAGTCAAGGCCCTGCATCACATATACCAATCCTTAGCTATTAAAACAAAAATGAATAGCTAATCAACCACCAACTCTTATTAGTAGTGATTTTATTCATCGTAACCATTAATTAAACCCAACTAAAAGATTAACTCAATCACTACAGCTGAGTTCAACTTAAGTTTAACCCAAACCCAAACAGATTAAATTTACCACTCAAGCCCTAGCTATAGCCTTGCTTCTCAATAGCTCTATATGAACAAGACATTAAAAATCTACAGTAACGTCTTAGCAAAAAAGTTTGGACAACCCACCAAGCTCTAAAACAGGAAAACCTTTAAAGAAGCTCACCACATGGATTGGATATCCAAAGGATGCATCCGATCTCCAAAGGGTCAAAGATAATTCTATGACTCAAAGTGTAATTTGAATCAGGGATACCTTCTAGCTAATCTAGGTTAGATTAACATCAAGGATCTTCCAAGATTAGTTCATGGTACATCAATAAAAATCCAAGCAGATTCCCAACATAGCTCACGGCCAAGGAAGGAACAAGATCAAACTCCAAGAACAACTCATGCACAACACTACTCCAAGATCTAAAACTCCATTTGAAACTCAGCCGTAATTGATTGCCAAAATGGAAGCAATAGATAAAATCAAATACAAAGCTCATAGTAAAGAATGGAGCAACAAGAACCTACACATCACTCAAACCTCAACGCCATCTTCATCTCTAAACCACCACGGATTAGAAGATCAAACAAATTCTTATTCTAAAACCCAAACCAAGGTAGAAATCCGAACAAGAACAAACCAGGGCAGAAATCTGAACAAGAATAGAGGATAACTTTCTAAAATCGAATAGAGCAAATGCAAACCCATTCATAGAAACGTAAGGAGAAAATCCAAGCACAGAACATCTCCGATCAAAGGACTGCTTACAAAGGGTAGTCTTACCTAGATTCACACTGGATTTGGGATCGCCTGAATCCCCTTCGCCTCGGTTCCACCACAAGCAAAACCCAGTCGAGCGTGTGACCCTGAGAGCCCAGATTTGAGCTACGCCTTGCTCCAAGCCCTAGATCTGCACCAGGATCGGGAAACCCCTTCAGAACGCCAAATAAACATCCCCTTCTCGCACAATGGGACCTAGATCGGAAGAGAACCCTTACCTCCATCCTACGCTCGGCGTTGGCACTCCTCAAGATGAGCTCGAAGGTTCGCCGACGCTGATCCAGGAGGAAAGAGCAGAAGTGCGACGAACGGAGGAGAAGAAGAAGAATGACGGAGAAACAAGGTGTGATCTGCAAGTTTGGTTCGCGATCTGCCCGAGGAGAGAAAGAAAGCTTTTATAGTGAAATGGTCTTTTACGAAAACCCCCTCCTATTTTAACCATTCGCGCATGAGCCCCTAAGTTTGGGTTAGTTTACTTTTAGCCCTTTAAAATTTTCTAAATGTTAAGAAATTCTATTGTGATGGAACAAGCATGTTGGAAAAGGACAATAGATGAGAAAATAGAGGCATTGACTATGAATCATACTTAGGATTTAGTCCCACGACCTTCTGATACTTCTGTCATAACAATAAATGGGTGTACACTATTAAAGACAACCTTGATTGTATTGTAGGCACTACAAAGCTCGTTTGATAGCTCAAGGCTACAAGCAAAACTATGGGACTGATTATAAGGAAAATTTTGCCCCAGTTGCCAAGATAGCCATAGTTTAAACACTTCTTACTATTGCATCATTCAAATAGTAGTCATTGTATCAATTAGATGTAAAGAATGTTTTCCTTCATAGACATTTGAAGGAAACTATTTATATGGAGTGTCCCCCTAGTTATTTTCTTGGTAATTCTAATATAGTGTGTAAACTCAATAGATCTCTTTATGGTCTTAAAGAGGCACCTCCAGCTTGGTTTAAAAATTTTCACTCGACTATATGTTCAATTGGTTTTCAACAAAGTTCAAATGTTTACTCAGTGCTCCTCTAATGGTTTAATAATTCTACTTCTTTATGTAAATGATATGGTCGTCACAGGTAGTGATGCGCAGGGGATTCTTGAGTTTAAATGGTTTCTTCATGAATCTTTTCATATGAAAGATCTTGGTGCTCATGGTCTTTTTCTTGCACAACACAAGTATATTGATGATTTGATCATGCTAGCAAATGCTAGCAAATTTGACTGATAATAAAATTTGTTCAACTCCTATGAAACTCAATTTAAAATTAAAATGTGATGATGGTGCACCTATTTCTGATCCTACTTTGTATTGACAATTGGTAGGTAATCTTATTTATTGATCATCATACGTCCTGATATATCTTTTGCTATTCAGGTTGTCAATCAATTTGTTTCTCAACCTCGGTGTCATCATCTCTCACACTTTATCAGGCCATTCGTTAGGCACTTGTGATTGTGAATTATTTTTTTCTTCCAACCACCTCTCACTCTACGAGTATTTTCTGATGTAGATTATACAAGATGTGTTGATACTCGTCGCTCTATGATACATTGGTGTGTTTTTCTAGGTGACTCACCCATTTCATGGAAATGTAAGAAACAAGAAAGGATGTCTCATCCACCAAGGCTGAGTATCGATCTATGTCTTCTGTTATTTCTGAAATTGTATGGCTTCGACAACTTCTTGATTTTGATGTCACTTGTGCTAATTCTATTGCTCTTTTTGGAGACAATATAAGTGCCATTAGTATTGCCACTAATTCTCTCTATCATGAGAGAACTAAACATATTAAGATTAATTGTCATGAAATTTAAGAGTTGGTTCATGATAAAGTTATGTCTCATATCATGATCAAGTTACTAATTTATTCACTAAGCCCATGGGCGGAGCCTATTAAGGCCCAATGTGGGCAGCTGCCCACACTGGGCCCCACAACAAACATTTAATAGTAAACAAAAAATAATAACAACGAAACGTTATTATTTTTTCCCTTCGTGAATCGTGACTCAAACACTGAAACACAGGGCGCGAATCGTTTCCTCCGGATCCAAACCAAGGCCACTCTTCAACGCCACGCGTAGAATCCCTCTCATCGACCACCCTCCCATGCCTATTTGAGTTCCTCGTGAGGATTCGTTTTCCCTGTCCATGAGTTGCCGACTAGCCGTAGGGTGCCGATTCGCGGTAGATCAAACTCGTCGCCTCACTGCCCGAGACTCCACAGGAATCAGGCTTTCCAATCTCCACACTTAGTACTCTGCAAGATTTTATCAACAGACGAGCATAAAAGCAAAGCGGCTAAAGGTAATCATCTAACCCTAATTCTTAAATGATTTAGACTAAATCCCTACTTATTTTTCCTGTCAATTAATCTAGTTTACGTGTGACTCAGGATTTTTTTAATCTATTTTCATTAGGAAATCATTTTATCGACAATGCGTAGATTTTTTAAAAGAAAACATTCAGAATTAGATGAACAAAATATTAAAGAGGACCAAGAGGTTAGAGTTGAAGAATTTGATTTTTCACAACTACCGGCAAATCCTGAACTAAGAATTTTAATTTGTGATTATAATGCTAACATTAGGGATCAAGTTCGAAGGATATATTTGCAAAGGGGTCCATGTCAACCTTCAGGATATGAATTCCCAAAATGAAAATTTGGAGTAAGTCAATTTAGATGGTTCAATCCTTCCTGGTTTAAGGAATTTGGTGATTGGTTGGAATATATTATAGAAAAAGATGTTGCATATTACTTGTATTGCTATCTCTTTAAGACAACAAAGGGAAAACAAGCAGGAGGAGAAACTTTTGTTAGAGAAGGCTTTACAAATTGAAAGAGTAAAGATAGGTTAAATATTCATGTTGGACAATATGATAGTGAACATCATAAAGCTCGAATGAATTGTGAAGCTTTGATGAATCAAGATGAGCACATTCAATCAATTCTACATAAATAGTCAAAGCAAATGTGGAATAATTATCGTATTCGTCTCAATGCTTCAATTGATTGTATCAAAGTTTTGTTGCGACAAGGAAATTCATTTCGAGGTCACGATGAAACTGAAGGTTCTCTTAATCCTAGAAACTTTCTTATTCAATTAGAGTTTTTAGGTGCTCATAATAAAGAGATTAATGATGTGATATTGAAAATGCTCCTAAAAATTGCAAGTTAATATCACCTGATATTCAGAAGGATATAGTGAGTGCTTATGCAACTGAAACAATTAATATTATTATCAGAGATATTAGTGATTCATTGTTCTCTATTTTAGTTGATGAATCTCGTGATGTGTCAGCAAAGGAGCAAATGTCAGTTGTTTTACATTATGTAGATAGCAGTGGGCATGTAAATGAGCGTTTTATCGGAATTGAACATGTTACTAGTACTACAACACTCTCACTTAAAGTTGTCATTGATAAGATGTTTTCTAAATATAATTTGAGTACGTCTAAGTTGAGAGGAGAATGTTGTGATGGAGCAAGTAATATGCTAGATAAATTTAATGGTCTAAAAGAACTTATTTTAAAGGAAACCCATGTGCATTTTACATTCATTGTTCTGCCCATCAACTTCAACTAGCTCTTATTGCCGTGTCAAAGAAAAATCTTCCAATTTCTAATTTCTTTCATGTTGTTGGTGATGTGATAAATGTTGTTAGATCATCCTGCAAACGATCTGATCTTCTTAAGGAGAAACATTCAGATTTTATTATTGAGGCATTGGAGAGAGATGAAATTTCTACTGGTCGGGGACTCAATCAAGAAATTTCCCTTCAACGTGTTGGGGATACACGTTGGGGGTCACATTATAATTCTTTGATCAGGTTGATTTCTATGTTCTCTGCTGTCAGTGATGTACTCGAAATGATTTTAGAAGATAATTCCAGTTCTCCTGATCAAAAAACTGAGATATTTAATTTATTGGAGTCAATACTTTCATTTGATTTTGCATTCAATCTACACTTGATGAAACATGTCTTAGGATTTCAAGTGAATTGTCAATGGCATTACAAAAAAAATTAGGATATTGTGAATGCAATGGATTTGGTACAAGTATGCAAACACCGACTCCAAAGAATGAGAGATGATGGTTGGGATTCATTTTTAGAAAAGGTTCACTGTTTTTGTCAACAACATAACATTAATGTTCTCAAAATGGATGATATGTTCACACACACCACGTGGTCGTCCCCATAGTAATCCACCAGAATTGACAAATTTGCATCACTATCATGTTGATTTATTCTATGGTGTTATTGATATGCAACTTCAAGAGTTAAATGATCGTTTCAAAGAGGCAGGTATCGAGTTACTTCGTTGTATAGCTTGTTTGTGTCCACAAAATTCATTTTCAGTTTTTGACAAGAAAAAATTGATACAACTAGCTAAGTTTTATCCACAAGATTTCTCGAGGTTTGATCTCCTTGTACTTGATGATCAACTTGATACTTATATATGTGATATGCATTCTAACAAAACATTTTAAGAATTGAAAAGCCTTGGTGATCTTTCAAAGAAGGAAAAATTTGTGTACCCGTTGGTTTATAAGCTTTTGACATTGGCATTAATTCTACCGGTTGCGACTGCGACTGTAGAGAGAGTATTTTCTACCATGAGAATTGTGAAAGATAGGTTGCATAATCGAATGAGTGATGATTGGATGAATGATAGTCTCATTGTTTATGAAGAAAAAGATATATTTCTATCAGTTGATAATGAAGCTATTGTATAAAGGTTTCAAAATATGAAGACTCGAAAAAAAATTGTAAAGTAATTATTTTGTGATGCTTTATGATTATAAAATTTTATATCTTTTTTATAAATTATATTATATTGTTAATTGCCTACACTGAATTAATATTCTAGCTCCGCCCCTGACTAAGCCCATGTCTTTTGCACGCCAAAAATATCTTCTATGCAAATTGATGTTGGTTAACAATCATCACCAATTTAAGGGGAATGTCAAAATGTCAAATGGAAAATATCTCACCAATAATCAAGGAAGACATTATCAAATAGAGAAGATCTTGCCAACAATTAAGGAAGACAATATCACCTAATATTTTGAGATTATAATGATATATTATTTCTTTTCTATTAATCCCTATTTGTTAGGTTTACCTAGCAATATAGATGTGTATATAAATAATCATTATAATGACGATTGAAACAGCTACGGTTTGATCCAATATATTTCGGAATATAAGTGACAAAAGATAATTCGTTCGCCCTCAGTATCCCCGTCAATCCGTCCCAGGGCCAATACAGAGGAGATAAATCACGGAGACTACTAAATCGGATATTGTGGCTAACGTGTGGGGAGAACGGACACATTAACTTTATTAGATTTTAACTCTTAAATTTTAATATAGTAATATTTATGTATTAATCATTAGTTATTTCGTGAGGACTAAAATAGTATTGTCAATATAGGTGGAAATATAGATGGGAGTCTGCGTGTCAAAAGCATGGAGCCTATCACATAACATTCGTGTCATTTTATAACAGGGATAACGTGCCCTTTTAATAAGTAAATAAATAAATAAGAGTAATGATTGGGAGAGTGAATTTGGGAGAGTGAATGGGAGAGTGAATGACGTCCAGCTAATGTGTACATGTTCGATCGTCGATCGGACACCACCGATGGCCTCTGATCACCGTCCTGAATCAAACTATGTCTTGGGGGATGGTGAACCCGGCAGGGTCGCCGGTAATTGAGATCTCGCCGGATTGACGGTGAATGCGACGAGATCATAATTGCAGCGGTTCCCGATGAGTTCACCAATCTTCTTAGGATATAGTTTGATTCGGGACGGTGATCAGAGGCCGTCGGTGTGTCCGATCGGCGATCGAACGTGTATACAATAACTGTCACGTCATTCACTCTCCCATTCACTCTCCCAAATTCACTCTCCCTATCATTACTCAATAAATAAATATGGATGCTCCTTTTGCAATAAAAAAACGGAAGGTCTTTCGACTTTTGCCTATATATATATATATATATATATATATCTCTTATGGTGCATTCCAATTTTGTGCACTCCGTACGCAATTGCCACAGTGGCAATCCCAATCAGATTTTTTTTATTATTATTTTCCCTTTGTTTTACGGCAATTAATCTTTTATTTTTTTTCTTTGTTTTCCTCTCCACGCTTCTGCCGCCTCGCTTCCTTCGTCTGTCGATCCTTCTTCCTCTTCTTCGCTGTTTGCCGTCCGATGTCCCTCCGAAACTAAAGGTTAATCCCCCTCCCTCTTCTTACCTCTTCGTGTGCGTCGGCGAACAAAGAAAAGGGTCGAAACCCTTTGCGTCGTCGCCGCCCAAAGAAGCACTGTCGGAGCTCTCCCCTTGTCGTTGCCGATCTTCCTGGCCAGAGCCTTTGCCGTTGCTGTCCAGTGCCCTGATCACTACCGGTAGCCTTGCCATCTTAGCTAGGAACAACCACATGGTTGTTGTCGTCCTGAGTGTCAACGTCGCTGTCCAGTGCAGTTGTCCTTTATCACTGCTAGGCATACAAGGATACAAGGTCGTCGCCGATCCATCGTCACTGTCGACACCATCCTTCCCACCCTTTTGTAAATTATTTGAAAATTTTTGAAGTTTTAGGATCAATTCCAGAGATCACGGGGGAAATATATGTGGAGATATGAGCTCAAGTTAGGTAGTTGAGCTTAGAGAATGACGCTATAGAAAATTTTCAGAATTTGACGCTAGGAAATTTTGTCAAAAAAAAAGTTGTTTTGTTGTCAAAATAAAATTGGAAAATGAGTTATGGATGTATAGTAACCAATGAACAAGTTGTTTTGTTAACATGGAATTTATATCAACCTCAACTGTTTGTGCCTAGTTTACTCTCAAATTTTCTAATTAAAATTTGTTGCTGTCCAAGTAAGCTTTGGTGTTTGTGCCAAGAAAACTAAGGCTGTTAAGACAGGCTCCAACTTAGATAACTTATTCTAAGATAAATTGTAATTTACATAACAATTTTCAAGATAAACCCCCTTCACAGACATTAACCAAATTGCAGTAGGTTCCTTTGTAATGATCATATCGATGGCTGGTAGCTTCTGAGCTTAGAAAGCACTAATATTGTTGCCACGCAAGGAAAAACTGATTAAGGTGAGCTTCCAACAGGTAGCTTCTGAGCTTAGGAAGCACTAATGTTGTTGCTACACAAGGAAAAACTGCTATAATTATGTACAACAACAGAACAATCGAAAATGTCAGGACAACAATGCAATGACATAAAACAACAAAAAGTTTATTTGTAGAACACGGTGCTATGATTATATCAGTGAATCATTCAAACAATTTCTTTTTTTTACTATTAGCTCTATAATAAATTTGATTTAAATATACTGACACTATTTGATATTTATTTACTGAATAAATTCGAATCACACACCCACGGATCTCTAAAACAATACTTCAATTTTAAAACTATGCAAATATAATTCATAAGCATGACAAGCCATCTAAAACTTCAAGAAAAGAAACACGAAAGAGCACCATGCATCATCCATGGAAGAAAATGTTTAATCCAAATATGTAAATATGAGACTTGATGAATCACTTTTTAGTATGTTTGAGTGATAAATTTAGTCATGAACATGTTCACAAAGGAATTCCTTATTACAACTGAAAGTGAAGTTGGTGCTTAATCCAAAGAGGGAAAAAAATCAAGGACTTCATGCGCAAATCTTCAACCCAGATCCAAATCCTAATTCCTATGAAATGAGCATAAACAATTAGGCAGTGAAAAATGAAGCATAAGCAACTAGGCAGTTTAACAAACATAAGCAACTAGGCTTGTAGGATAAATTACTTACAGTGTGATTTGTTGTTTACTGATCTTCATTGTTTGCTAAATCTTCATTTATTCTACAACATGTTGTTAGAACCTACAATAATAAAGAAATTATTAACTTCAATTTCTCAATCAATCAACCACTATAATTTAATAAAGCTTTGATAGTACCAACTATATCTGTCAATTCTTCTTCATATGTGTCATCATCGTTGTTATGATGACTATCTATAGTTGATCTGGTAAGATACATAATCATATTTATAAATTACATTAGAGAACTGCTTTGCAAAAAAAAATTATCATACAAATGTGAATTAATTGATACATACCCTTGCTGTAATATTGGACAGTTACGCTTATCATGTGACATACCTCGATGTCCGCATCCACGACATAGCCGAGATTTTGAGATTGCCTTCTCTTTTAATGATTTTAATCTTTTCCCACATCCCTTTGTTCTTACTAAAGAAGGATAAATAATAATAGGGGCTCCATGCTTGGATTTCTTTCTTTGACTTCCATTGTCGCATGTTTTTTTTACTAATGTTCATCTCTTTAATTTTGTTGTAGATAAAATCAAATTGTTCATCCAAGAAGTTTGTCCCCTCATCAGTCAAAATATTGAAGCTTTATAGGATAACCTTGAGTGTCTTGACATCAAACATATTTTTGGATCATTGACGAAATTTTGCTCTCCCAAGGAATATATTGCTCCAACCTTTGCATCTTGTGTCCATCGTTTGAGTATATACTTATCAGGCAGATGAAACACTTGATTGATACGAAAAAAAGCTAACATATGTCTGCATGGAATGCCATCGAACTCAAATTTCTTACAGCTACAGGATATGTAGTCCCTCTGTATATCATGCGTGAGGACCCTTGGTTTGGAGGAAGAACAACTTTGAAAATTCATCACATGGTAAACCACTAACTCAACTTCTATAGATGCTTGTTGCACATAATAACTATGACTTTCACTCATTTCACTTTGAAACTCCATCCATTTCTTTTTTGTGTACTGTTTAACCATTTGAATTTCCATTGGCAAGTTTGTCTTAATCCTGGGACGCTCATTCATATCAATATGGCCAGCAAGTAATTCATTATGTCTTTGGTGTCTCAGTGCCCTATTGAAACGAGTGATAAAATCCATCAATGAATTCTTATTTGAGATATACCTCTTAAAAAATGTATGTGAGCTTTCAGATCTCTGACTACTTGACATTCCAGCACAAAATACATGGCTAAAATATGCTGGCACCCACTTATGTCGCAATTCGTACATTAATGACAACCAATCATTTTTCTCTAAATTAGCACACTTGATAACCTCTTTCCATGATTTACCTTGGTGATCGGTGGGAAACTTCCGTGGGGCCGGGCCGGTCACCCCAGGTTCAATTTGTCTGCTGTCTGGTTCATCAGTCAAATTCATCAGGTGTTATAGAATTTCCAATGACATTCTTTATACTATGATAGTAGTCACGAAAAGTCAAAGGGTTTAATTTATCTGGGAATTTGTTCAATATGTGCCACAAACAATATCGATGCACTGTCTGAGGAAAAACTTGGGTGATGGCTTTTGTGATAGCAGGATCCTGATCAGTGATGATTACATTCGGTGCACCTTTAGGCATTGTTTCTATGAACTTATTAAGCAGTCAAACAAAAGACTCAGTTTTCTCATCACTTATAAAGCCGCAACAAAAAATAATTGTTTGATGATGAT